>JARHVA010005566.1:140000-177500 GCA_037957365.1 Torreya grandis | reverse complement strand
TGATTCTCTCTCATCTTATCTAGCCACTAGATTCCCCATTTGTAGCTTTGTCTTTACAAAATCCATAGAATTGACCCTATATAATCGGTAGGAATGAGCCTACGGAGTCCATAGAAATAAGCCTATGGAGTCTGTAGAAATAAGCTTGTGGAGTCCATAGAAATAAGCCTATGGAGTTCATAGTTATGTTGGATGGAGACCAAAATTGAACTTTCACTATACATCTTCTGTGTCTTCTTCCTGAATATTCTTTACAACAAAAATCACTAAAACATGCTATGTATTAGAAATTAATGATAAAGTTAAGGTTTAGCCTTTGGTTCAATATTAATAAGACAAGTTTCTACTTTCCATGTAATAGCTATCTAACAATCTATGATTTATGTAATATAATATACATAGAGAGATGAATTGAGAGAAATAACATGTCAATAATGAGCCATATTTTGAGCTCATCATCTCCCCCATGATTTAACTTTTACAAGTCCCATTACAAACATTCATTTACATTCATAGCTCTAGCATCTACTTTCCACACTCTGAATCAAATCATAGTCATTAAATTCATTTGTTATATGCTTGTCTAAATTTCTTGTAAACCCCTGATGTTATTGAATCATTTATTTCCATATATTGAATTGCTCCTATGATTGTGGAGCCCAACTCTACCATCTTAGAATAGGTATGATCAGAAAAGGGGGTCTATATCTCATGTCAATCCATTTATTTTCTCCCCTAGAGTTTATTACCTTTATTAAGATTTCCAAAATTGAGGTAGCTCTCCTCATACTCCATCTTAAGTTATTTGGAGACATGACCTCTCATCTTTTAAGAGACACTGAAAGTTGGTCCCACCTTTTCACACTTTCAGTCACCACTGAATCAAAACTCTATCTTGAAAACAAGTCAAAAGAAATAGCACAATCATATAAATCTTGTAAATAATGAGTTTTAACTTAATCTCTTAAACAAGCATAGTTAAAAATTCTTTTTGATCAATCTAGGGATAGGAAAGGCTGGTCTAATACACAATCTTGTAGTCTTAGCATGATTTGTATACTCCTCAAATATGCCTTTCCATGCTAGTTGATTTTTGAAAGTAGAATGCAATGCCCTCTATTGAAATTCTCCTACATGAAGGTTTATCAATAACTTATTGTGCTCATGGTCTCCTATGATCAAATCATGTAAATAAAACTCACAAAGTAAATCATGTTGATAAGGTTCAACACTATAGAAAATTTCCATAAATGTTGTTGGCTATTAAACATTGTAAGGAAGATAACAAGAGATCCTCAAAAGTTTCCATCTATAAATTTGTTCAAATAAAAACAAACTATATGCAGGAGAAGGATTCCTACATGTCAAAAGAGATTCTCCTAATTTGCATGCATCCTACAATTTTTTTTCTAAATCTTGGACCTTAGCTTCTAATTCTTTCTTTTCATTTTCTAATATTTTGTTTAAAGAAGTTGCAAATTTATTTTTCTATTTGAGTATGGAATATTCTTCTTCAATTTGATTTAGAATTTGCAAGGTAGGAATACCTAAACAACTTGTTTGACAACTTCGGTCAACAAATACCTTAGGAGGAGAAGGTGTAACCTTAGAAGGTGCTTTGGAAGAGTTTACCAAACTCTGCAATTTCCTATTATCCTTATTTAGATTTTTTACATATATCCATAGGTCTATTTGTTCACTTCCATTTTTCTTTATTGTTTCTTCTAATCTATGAACTTCTATTGCATGATTGGTAGATGTTGTGTGCAATTTTTGCACCAACAATGAGTTGAGATGATCCTTATTTTGTATTTGACTGATCAAGTCAACAATTTTAGTTGTTCATTGTTGCTCTAGAGCTTGAGCTTGAGAAAGCTTCAAGCTTAACTGCATAATAGGATCATTTAGATTAGATGACTCTCCTTTTTCATTTATGCATACAATTATTCCTTTATTCATTATAGTTTCAACTAAAACATGTGGTTGTTCCACCATACTTGATTCCTCTACCGTGATTGGTTCTTCTCTAAGAATTGGCTCCTTTAATATGATTGGAGAGTTCCTTTCGAAAGGATTTTCTTCAACATCTACAGTTTTAGGGATACTTTGATATATGGGGGAATGAGATACCTTTTTTGGAATACCAATAATGTCTATAGCCTCTTATTCATCTTCATCTATCAGAATTAACCTTCTTCTTTTGGTCACTATTTGAGATACACTTGATTGTATTTCCTTTTCAAACATCAAACCCTCAGTCTTCTGAAGTTTTGTAGCAACATTTCATTTTAATTTTCTTCTTATTGACAAGGGAATTGGTTGCACTATATATTCTTGAGGTTCTTATGGGGACCTTGAAACTACAGGGATTTGATACCTTGTGATTCTTCTTCTTGAAGAAGAAGAAGGGATTTCTTTTGAGATTACAGTCTGCAATTTTTTCTTTGGAGTTATTTTCTCAATTGATGCATTAGGTAGAGATGAATGTTCCTATGGTAAATTTGAGGTTTCTTGCATAGGCAGATTTGAAATTTGTTGTGTTACACTATTCTTAAATTTCTCCCAGACCTCTTGTCTTTGCTGAAGGAAGTGATGTTGGATAATTAGGTGAATAAGGTCATAGTGCCTAAGAGTAGAACTATGAGTTATAGTCATAATTTGAAGGGAACCATATAAGAAGGATGGGAGGTTAATCTTGTAATGAGGGTTTACCTCCCATACTTAATGTGTATTAATATTTTCATGGTGTCTCCTCCTAAAAGACTATTTTGCCCCTCACAAATGATATACTTGAGTACCCACTTGGCTACATATTTATAGGGTTCAAGAAGGGAATTTTTATGAATCCCTTTTGATTTTCCCTTGGAATCTATTAAACACGAAGTCCCGGTTTACTCATTACCATTAAACTAAATAATTAAATCACTAAATGGAATTATGCCTATCACTCTCATTCCCTCTTTTGGAACTTGTATGATTTGACTTATAATTTGAGTTGAAATAGGAATAACAATGCCTTTAATAACTAAAAACTCAGGTGTGGGATTAGTGATGAATTCTCTTACCATTGTTTTATGAAAACCCTAGAAATTTTCAATGAAAAGTAGCCAGCCATTTGCTCTAAACACTGCCAAAAAATCTATCTTTATGAAGCTTTGCTTCATTCTTCAACTTTGATATCATTTTTTCCCCATTTATACTTGGATTTATAGACAAATCTATTTCTTTAACTCAGATTAGGTTTTATACCAGCTTTTATTGAAATCTATAGGCAACAATCACTAAGGATATGTAGAAATGAAATGTTTTGCGTGAAACTCCACATCTTCATGAGTCCATAGTTTAACATGATTACTTTATATAGTTTAGTGCCTTACATTTATACAGAGTGTGCCAACCATTTTGTTAAATTATTACAAACTATATGAAATGATGATGTGACATGTTGACAGTGATAGCTATTTATCATTTCATTTAGAACCCCTTTTATGTTGTCCCTATCAGTATAATTATTGATGATGCAATTGATTATACCAAAGATACATAGGTCGTCATGACATAGAAATCACCTTTACCATCTTTTTTGCATGCTTATCCATTATGGTATGTGTCATGCCATTCTATTTTGGAAGGCTCAAGTTTGGGTCATCTCTGTAGAATAAATATTAATTAAATCAAAGACAATTATTTAACTGAACATAAATAAATAGAAAATATCTCACTTAATTTTGACCTTAGATTTATCCTTTTCTTACCATTTGTCCTGCACAAATAAGTTTTCATGGATTAGTCAATAGGTGTTGAAAGAACAACTTTTATTGCATGGAAAAGATTAATCATAGTGACATTATGATATTCTCTTTTGTGTTTTTCTTATATATTTTGTTTTTGTCCTTTGGCCAACCATTGCTGGTGTTCTAGCCAAAGCCCTTTTTGCAATGCATAGACAACAAGCAAGCTGGTTTTCTGGGCATGCATTGTCAATAGTGTCCCTGGAAGGATTTTCTCTATTGATATATATATATATATATATATATATATATATATATATATATTAATGCAGGATCATCAAGGAGTACGTTCTCTGGAAGAAGAAGAGTCCTCTAGAAAGGCTACTTAATCTTTTACCTTTTGAACAAACTATTCTTTATTGAGAGGTTTTTGATAAAGATTCAATCTATGTCCATTGACTAAAAAAACTCTTTTGCTGTCACAAATAGGTATTAGCTTAATAGAACCATTTTCAAAGACCTCCTTAATTTGATAATGTACCAACCACCTCATTTTTAGTTTTCCTTTAAACTATTGAAATTTGGAATCAAACAATAGTGTCCATTCTCCTTTCTGAAACTTCCATTGTTTGATCTATGAATCATGCTAAACTTTTCTTTGATGTTGTACCAATTTAGTTCTTTGTAGTGCTTCCATCCTCATCTCATCAAGTTGATTAAGCTCTAAGATTCTTTCTTTCTATATTTACTCTAATTCAATCCCTAATTCTACATCTATTTTCAAAGTATGTAATTCAAATTCAATAGAGAATAAGGGATTCTTACTATAAATCCATTCATAAGGTGAAAATCTAGTTGTTGTTTTCCAAGTAGTATTATAGGCCCAAACAGCTTCTGGTACCTTATCTACCCAATCCTTTTTTAATAGAATTAATAACCTTGGTTAAAATGGTTTCCAGTTCTCTATTGGTGACTTCAACTTACCCATCAGCCTGTGGGTGGTATGGAGATGTTTTTCTATGTTGAGTTTGATATACTTGCATATAATGCTTCATCATGTTTGACATGAACTATAGTCCTTGATTTGAGACTATCTCCCTTGGAGCACCAAATATTTTCATGATTTTGAAATATAAGAAATCAACTACCATCTCTTCTCTTGCATGAGTTAATACTTCCACTTCCACCCACTTGGTCACATTGTCTGTACATACTACGAGATATTATTTTCCTCTGGAAGGAGGATTCATAGGACCTATAAAATCAATTCCCCATTTCTCAAATGGTTCTAAAACCAATTGAGGTTGAGGGTGTAAATCCATCTCTATTGAGAGAGTAGGCTATCCAATTCTCTGACAAACATCACAATGTCTGACATATCTTTTTACTTGCTGATGAAGATGAGGCCAATAATATCTTGCTCCTAGGATTTTATGTATGGTTCTTTGAGTTGAGTAATGAACTCCTCCTAGTTCATCATGGAAAGCTCTGATGATATCATAAACTTAAAAATTTGTCACACACCTATAAAACACATGGTCAGGTCCAAGTTTGAATAACATTTCATTAATCCATTTAAAAGAACTTTCTTTGATTAAATGTCTCTTTTATTTCTATGAAAATTGTAGAGGAAACTTTCCTGTGGTGAGGTAATTGGCTATATCAACAAACCATGGATATTTTGATGAAATAACAAATAGTTGTTCATCTAAAAAGTCATCTTCCACCTGTTCTTCCTCACCTATAATGTTCATTCTTGACAAGAAATCAGCAACCACATTAGAATTCCCTGGTTTATCTATAATAGTAACATCAAATTCCTATAAGAGAAATAACCATCTAATAATCCTACCTCCCATAATTAGTTTGTTTGTAAGATATCTAATAGTTGAATGGTATCTATAGATAAATACCTTGTAGCATATTATGTAGTGTCTGAATTGTTTAATTGCATAGACTACAGCTAGGAATTACCTCTCAATTACAGTGTAGTTTCTTTTAGTAGGTGTCATGTTTTTGCTAATATAATATATAGAATACATATTATCCTCTTTATCCTTTTGTCTAAGGACTGCTCCTATTGCTGTATTGGAAGCATATATGTATATAGGGAATGGCTGAGCCCAATTTGGTCCCCTAAATACTGGAGCAATAATGAGTTTAGCTTTGATGGTCTCAAAGGCCTACTGACAACTATCACTCCATTTGAATATACTATCTTTTATAAGCAAGGCAAACATAGGGGTAGATATTTGGCTAAAATTATCTATGAAGTGTTTGTAGTAATCAGTATGTCCCAAAAAACTCTAAATTTTAGTTTGTGTTTGTGGGATGGGTAAGTTGGAGATTATTTCAACCTTCTTTAGATCTACTTGAATGCCTTTTGCAGAAATATGTTGTCTCAACACTATTCCTTCATCCATCATCAACAAACATTTCTCATGGCTCAAAGATAATTAATGTTCTTTAGATCTGATCAATACTCTTTCCAAGTTGGTAAGAGCCTCTACATAAGTTCCACCATGAATGATGAAATCATCCATATATACTTCAACACAATCATTTATAAGGTTAGAGAATATTGCCAGAACTACTCTTTGGAAGGTTGTTGGAACATTACAGAGTCCAAATAGGAGTACTCAATAAGTAAATGTTCCTCAAGGGTAGGTAAATGTGGTTTTATCTTGATCTTTAGCTACCACCATTATCTAGTTATACCCACTAAACCCATCCAGGAAATAAAAATATCTTTTTCTTGCCAAGTTGTCAAGAACTTGATAAATGAAAGGTAGAGGAAAATGATCTTTTAGTGTTGCTTTGTTTAGTTCTCTATAATCTACACATACCCTTAATTTTCCATTTTTCTTAGTCATAATTACTAGGGGTGAAACCCACTAGCTATCTGAGATGGGGTAAATAAACCCAACTCCTAACAATTTTTGGATATTTGTTTTAACTATCTCTTTTAATGCTAGGTTTATTCTTCTTTGTGGTTGTCTAACTAATTTGATAGATTCCATGTAAATGTGATGAGTACATATGATGGGGTGAATTCCCTTCATGTCAGTATAATCCCAAGAAAAATCCTTGGTATGTCTTTCCAATACTTCAAAGAGTTGATCTTCCTCTTCATTTGTTAACCAACTATTGATGTTCAAAACCCTACTAAGTAATACCATGATTGGTTTTGTGCCTGGGTAGTTGGATTATATTTGCTTAAATTTACTAATCAATGAGTTTAGAGGACATGGATGAGGAAGTAGCTTATGAAACATGCTTACATTGTCAATAAACTCTTCTCTAGGAGGAATCAGTCTTACTAAATAATAATGGAATGCATCTAAGAAATGAGTTTGCTATTATGCTACCAACTTCCACACACTTTCCTGAATCAATCCATGATCATATGGCAAGAAAACAATAGAATAAGTAGAAGTGGAGGTTTCATAATATTCTATCTAACCCAATAATCCTAAATTGAGGTAGTCTATAGTTTTTGGACTAGTAGAGTCTCTAGATTCTAGATTGGTAGAGTCTATAGCTTTCAGACTGGTAGAGTCCATAGATTCAAGGTATATGTCTCCATTCAATTCTTCCAAGTGTTTTTTAACTATGATCATAGCTAAGGAGGAAATGTTGTTTGATGTGTTGTCTGATTCATCCACCCAAAGTTCTTGTATGTGATTTGTTGATGGTTTTATAGGAGAATACAAGGAGATACATTTGGATTTTAACCCATTAGAAATGGTCATGCCTCTTGACTTGTAATCAATTAATGCTGCTATAGTAGCCAACCATGGTCTACCTAAGATTATGGGATATCCTACATTCTTTGTTTTAAGCTACAAGACCATGAAATCTACTGGATATTCCTAAGACCCTATTAGTACTTCAACATTTTCTATAGTCCCTTTTAGTTTAGTTATAGATTAGTCCACCATTTGAAGAATGGTATTTGTGGATTACATTCTTATAAGATATAATTTATGGAGAGTATTAGTTGTCATAACATTAATTGTTGATCCCAAATATACCAAGATGTTAGGAATTTTTTTACCTCCGATTGTGACTGTGATCACTGGGCTTCCTAGATCTGCATATTTTGGAACTAATAGTTTTCCTAATAATAAATCAACAACTTTTCTATTAACATGAATGGCTCTTGGATATTTTTATTTCCTCCTAGGTGTCTTGATACAAAGGTTTCCGATGATCTTATTCAATTTAGGTATATCCCTAATAGCTTGTAGTAGGGGTACCTCAATATTGCTCTTTTGCAACTCATGGACCAAGTTTGATTCTAGTTTAATATCAGTTTATTTTAATATTTTAGGAAAAGGAAATACTGGTGTAGTAGGGTTTTCTTTGTTTGCTTCAGGGCTCATTTTGATTTTGGCTTCTCCAATGTTTAATTGAGATGATTCTATTTTTTCTTTTTCATCAGGTATCTTAGAAATGAGAACTAGAGGTTTTTGTATAGTTTTCCCTAATCTTAAATGTATGTCCAAACAAGAAATATCTCCAACATTCATTATCTCTTCTTGTTCATTTAACATAAATAGGTGCTAGTTATTTAATTTTCAGATTTGCTATTGCTTGTGCAGGCATTGAGGGTTGATTGATTTGTCCTTGTTGCTGAATAATTGGGGGTGGCATTATAGTTTTCTTTTGAAGTGGTCTTCTTGGTTGGGTGAATTTTTGTTATGGGTTCCACTATGGATTCCATTGTTGATATTTTTGTGGCATCCATTTATATTGAGGTACCCATTATTGTTGTGGCTATGGCTATGGCACCATCCATGGGGGTATTGGCATCCAATCTTATCCTACCCATGGATTTTGGATTGATGGAATTTGGGGTTGATTCTAAAAAAGTGAAGGAACAAAAACATCCCATGGTGCCATCCATGGATTAACTAGGTTTCTTGCATTAAACTATCCTTGAGCTTGGTTTTGTGGGGCAAAGTTTTGTCTCTAGATATAATTTACTTCTTTAGTGGACTAGACTTGTGTTTTCATTTGATTTTTTAAAATAGGCAAAAGGGTGTAATGTTTGGTATCATGATCATTTCATCACATATCCCACATGATGAAACATTGGTTTTATCTAGGGGGCAATCTCTAAGGGCATGCTTTTGTATGCACATAGGACAATAGATTGCTAAGGGTTCTATTGCATTTTCCTTAGCTTGAAGGCCATCCAATTTACTATTTAGTGTAACCAAAATATCCATCTTTAGGTTGGAAAATTCTTCCATTAGCTTACCCACATCATTATATTTCCCAAACCTTCCTCTCCTAATTTTGGGTTTTATTCAAGAGTAGTTGGTACAAAGCTCATAAATCTAATTGAAAGCCAACTTATTTATATCTCCACTTCCCATCATATTTAAGGCATCTCTAGTACCTTCATCCAAACCTTTTAATAAAACCAATTTTTGAACTTCTTTAGTGAGTGGATAATTGCTTCTTTTATGAGTGAACATGAATCTATCCAAATAATCCTCTAAAGATTCATCCTCATTCTATTTGATTTTGAAGAAATCCTCTTTTATTTATCAAACTTGGTAGTAATATTGATAATTTTTTAATAATTAAATCTCCATGTCATCCCATGGTCTAATAGAATCACCAAGTAAACCTATGAACCATCTCATAGCTGCATCTTTAAGTGTAGAGGGAAATAGTTTTAATTTCTAGCTATCTATTATGCAATCATAGGTTTGGCATAGCACCTTAAATTAAAATAAGAATTGATTAGGATCTTCTGTAGATCTTCCCCAAAAATTTGGTAGATTAGCTGGTGAAATAATTTTTATAGGGGTTTGATCCTTAGGATTTACAATAATAGGAAAGGAAAAGTCCTTCCTGGTTGTGCAAGTTATTGATGTTGGAGAGCCATATATTCTTCTTTTGATGATGTTTCAAAGCTAGGATGATCTTCCCACTGAATATTTTTGGTATCAGTTATGAGTTATTCAAATTTTTCAAAATTTTCTTCAGCTTGGTATCAGTTATGAGTTATTCAAATTTCTCAAAATTTTCTTTAGCTATGGATTTTTGAAATGCTTCTTCTAAGTCTTTGGTAATTTCTAAATAATGTCTTCCTACAAGATATTGATTTTGAGGAATTTGTCTTATGGGGCTTGCTTGTGGCAATGGCCTAGTTTCTATCCAAGTTTTTGAAGATTCTTATAAATAGGTTTCACTCATAACTTTTGGTTCACTACTCAGAGATGTTGATAGAGTTTCAACTTGTGTTCTTGGTGGAAATTTTGTGATGAATAGTCCTTTAGAGTCTCTAGGATGGTACATCATTTTTTTAATTTTTTTTTGTATTTTATGGTTTTTATAATTGTTTTCTATTTTTTACTCTAGACCAATAATTATTACCTTACTAACACCTTGTTCCCTGACAACATCACCAAAAATGATGAGTGTCATTCAATTCCTCATTTAATCAATGTTTAATTGATGTCTTATCAACTAGGGCTGGTGTCCAAAGTTGTCTGCAATAAGGTGTAGGATGGTAGATCTAGAAGTCTACTTGTGGGGGTGTTTGATGGTCCTATTCTAACTTTGACTAATGAAAGAAATGTGTCTTAAACTAATTGATTCACTCTTTTTATAAAAATTAAAAGATGTAACTATTTAATCAAATGAATCCACTCTTTTTCTTGAAACTAAAATCACACTCTTATTTATGCTTGTGTGGAAATGGAGATGTTTAACTTAAAAAGGAAATTTGCTTCACATGTTTGCTTTAAAATAAAACACACTTTGATTAGAAAGGAAATGACTTTGGAATAAGTAAATGCCTTTTGAACTATGAATTTATTTTTATGTTTTATGAATGAATGCAAAAATTAGCAAGATTCTGATTATTTATAACAAAGAGTTAATATAACATAACATAAATACCATGCACAATTCTTGGTTCTAAGGAGAGTAGGCCCTTACTCCTCTCAAACTCAAGAAGAAAGATTAATCAATGTTGGAAACTAAAGTGATAATTAATAAAACTAAAATGATTACAATCTATCTAAACTTGTAATATGCTTGTATGTATCTTTCATCTATTTCCTTTTTAATAATAAAAATCTTACATTTTATATTAATATAATCAACTCAAAATAGGATGCAAAGAGATAGGATTCCTTGGTTGATCCACTCATCCAAAAATAGGAGATTAGATTTCTAAGAGATCTAATTATTCTGATGAAATAGATATACTATCCTATAATAGTCCTAAGATTGAATATATACAACTTTATCAAAAGCAAATCCTAAAAAATATTAGGTGAGTATTTTCCTCATTTGACTCTAGCTAGAATGATTCCCTCTCATCTTATCTGACTACTAGCTTTCCCATTTGTATCTTTGTCTTTAAAAAATCCAAGGAATTGACCCTGTAGAGTTGGTAAGAATGAGCCTACGGAGTCTGTAGAAACAAGCCTATGGGGTCTGTAAAAACAAGCCTGCAGAGTTCATAGTTCTGTTGGATGGAGATCAAAATTGAACTTTCACTATACATCACCTGTGTCTTCTTCCTAAAAATTCTTCACAAAAAAAATCACTAAAACATGCTATGTATTAGATATTAATGACAAAGTAAAGGTTTAGCCTTTGGTTCAAGATAAACGAGACAAGTATCTACTTTCCATGTAATAGCTATCTAAAAATCTATGATTTACATAAGATAATATCCTTAGAGAGATGAATTGAGGGAAATAATATGTCAATAATGAGCTATATTCTAAGCTCATCAAGTATGACATGATCTAACAATTTATATTCATTAGTAGGGTAGGCTCAATGTCCTCAACAGCTTGTTGTGAAGAGAGTTGCCTACATACCAATACTCCAAGGAGGGATCAAGCTTGATGTAGTTATCTCACCTAGTGCTTGGAATAAGTACAAGTAAATTCTAGAATGAGAGTGGTCTTGAATGCCTTGAATGTGCTTGATATTGAAAATCTTTAAAATATAGGCTTAGGGAAGTTATATATGGTAGTATGTAGAATTAGGTAAGCATAAGGATCAAATACATTAATGTTTCTTAACTTCTTTCTTATTTGGATAGGCTTTGGCATCTATTTTCCATCTAGTGGATAGAGGTTAAATAGTATTGCATTTATAAAGATCCATAACTTGTGTGGATAATAAAATGTTATTAAGAAAACCTTAGGAGGAGTAAACATCTAGAAATATATCTATTTTTGAAAGTTATGGTAAGGGACACTAGCACCAAGTTGGGGACACTAGCACAATGTGGCTATAGTGTCCTTAACGTGGCACTAGTGTCTACATGGAAGATTACTAGGAAAATTGGGTTGGGATCTGGGAAAGCTATTTTGGTAGTTTTTTTGAGCTAACAAAAGATGTGTGTGGTCTTCAAAATGGATCAAAAAGTATGATAAAGGCTCTAGGATAGGTCTAGGGATAAGATAGGAATAGGCTATCTCAAACAACACTTTTATCATCAAAATACCACTTTTAGGTGATTAAATTTACCCCCCCCCCTTTATGATAGAAATGTAGTAAAGTAAAATGACTAGTATAATAGAAAATGAAGTGTACCTAGACTTACCTAGGAAGTTAAGTCCATGTAGATGAGTCTAAGTATGTGAATTTGGGTCTATGTATGTGAAATGTGATCTAAAGTAATGACCTACAATGAAACATGCAAAAACTAGTCCTTATGAGATTATTAAAAGAAAAAGACTATGTTAAATAAATTAACTAAGTAAAGTTGAGTAAAGAGATAATAAAGAGGAAATGAATGATGATATGAGTGGGGGGGGGGTCACCTATCTATCACTATGGACCGGTGCCATAGTGATAGATATGTGACCATAGATCTCATGATAGACTAAGACACAATAAGCTATTTACTCCATAGGAATAGATAGCCTAAACTACCCTATAGGGAGGTACTATTAATGCATAAGGAGGTACTAATAAGGCTTAGGGAGGTATGAGTATAGGCATATGGAGGTATTAGTTTAAGTTACATCATTGGTTACATGAACCAATGCATGAACTTGGTGACAACTTGTGTGTGAGTTTATATAATGATCTAATTATTAAATATCTTAGACTGTGCTAATAGATTACTTAATCCTTTTATATGGGTGGCTCAAGAACTCAATCTAGCTTTGACTCCATCATTGTCAACCCCTGATTAGTAGATCATGATCTATGAATAGCTTGGATAAGATTATAAGTGTGTTTAACCCTCTCATGTGGGTGGCTCAAGAACTCAAGTAGGCCATGACTCCATCATTTTCCACCCATGTGTAGTAGATGAATCTAAAACTAAATTGTGTAAAGTGATGAAATTATATAACTAGGTATATCTAACATTGTATATTGGCTCCACGACCACTCAGGTACATTAGGCAGCTCTGGGCCACTTAAAAATGCCAACGACTATAAATGGAGTAAGGCATGAAATTGGTGATAACCTAAAATATGATATCAAGTGTATAAAACATAGAGAATGACATGGAGTTTGACATTACATATAATCAACCTATGTGTAATTGAGTATATGAAAATTGTGTGTCATGCACATGCCCCCAATATGATAACTAAGTATACTGATTCTGAACTGATTATGTAATAACTATATCTATATATTTAAATTAAATTTGGGAGTGATCATGCCACACATTTTGCCCCCAAATCTAAGTAAATGGTATGAATATAAGTTAAAATGAGTGTATATAAGCAAAATCTAAACATAACTATCAAAATTGTGATAATATCTATGCAAATATGTATTATACCTAGTGTACTAGTATGGGTAATCTAGATTTCTCTAAAGTTAGGGCTACTAGATAATAACACCCTATAGTGTACAATAGAACTTTATGGCACTAGTGTCCCAATATAGGTGCTAATGTCTATTTGGTCTGAATTATAGGTAATCTAAACTACTTTGAGTCCCTATTTTTTATTGTGTCTAAGTCGAGTTTGATATAGGTAAAATGGTACAAATTTATGAATGTTTAAATCAAGATGAGTTAGATTTGGATGTTTTTAAGATCAAAATTAAACTTTTTTAAATCTCTCTTGGGGTCCTATAATCTCATTTTGGGTATGGACTAGTTATAACTACATAAAGCAATGCTTGACTACTTTGGAAAAAGGGTTCAATACACTAGTGATTTTGGAAGAATCATGAAAGTGCAAGGAATTCAAAGGCGTAAGACATAAAATATACTTTCATCCTTTAAAAATAAAAAGGTTGTATATAATTTCTACCAAATATATGTAGTCTAAATATAGAAATTATCCAAGGATAAGGAGCCACCATACAAATATTTTCCTTTATTTAGGAAATTTATGGATGTGTTTCCTAAAAAAATATCTAGACTTCCACCTAAATGGGAGTTTTATTTTTCTATTGAAATTAGTCCTAGAGATACAAATATATAAAAGGATCCTTATAGGATAAATGTGGTATATTTATAAGAATAAAAATTTCATCTATAAGAACTTTTGAAGAATGGAAGCATTAGATAATGTATATCCCATTGGGGTTCTCAAGTTATCTTCTTAGAGAATAAATATGGAACCTTTAAATTGTATGTGAACTATCACATGCTCAATAAAGTGAAGATTAAGAATTGTTCTCCTTTCACTATGATAGAGTATTTATTTTATTAAATGAAGGGAGTAGCTATCTTCTCTGAGATTGATTTGAGATCAGGATACCACCAACTAAAAATAGAGGAAGACATGCATAAGACTACTTTTCAAATAAGATATGATCATTATGAGTTCACAATTATGACATTTGGATTAACTAATGCACTTTCTACATTTATGAATTTAATGAATAATTTCTTCAAGTTTTTATTGAATAAATTTGTGTTAGTTTTCTTAGATGATATTTTGATTTATTCTAAAAATGTAATTGAACATGAACATCACTTGATATTAGTATTGAAAATACTAAGGAAACATAAGTTGTATGGAAAAATTTCCAAATGAGATTTATTTCAGATTAAAAGTCATTAATTGGGACCTATCATCTCTAAGGATGGAATTTATATAGATATGAAAAAAGATCAAGGTAATACAAGAATGACATGCTCCCACTAATGTGCATGAAGTGTGTAGTTTTATGGGATTGGATTTTAATTACTACATATTTGTGGAAAAAAATTTAAGCATAGCCAACCCCATCACTTCCTTATATTATAAAGGAAATAATTTTGATTGGATACCCCTTTATGAAGAGGAATTTAAAAATATTAATTATATCTTAGATACAACACCTATACTTGTCATTCTTTATTCAAATGGTAATTTTAAAGTCTGGGTAGATGTTTCCAAGGAAGGATTTGGTGGAATTCTAACCCAAGGTGGAAAAGTGGTGTCTTATGAGTCATAAAAGCTTAAGGATAATGAAAATAACTATATTATACATGATATGGATATTTATACCATAATACATGCTTTGAAGTAGTGGATATATTTTCTATCAAGGAACACTTCAAGGTGAAATTTGTTCACTGCATCTTGTAACACTTATTTTTCTAGAATGATTTGAATGCATGCCAACACAGATAGATAGAATTTGTGAGAAAATTTTAACATGGATATTTCATATGTCAAAATTAATTAAAATCATGTTGTTGAGGCATTTAGCCAACACACATACCTTGTTATGATATCTCTAATCAAATCTAAATTGATAACTATTGTGTTAAAGATTTTTTTTTTGTTGGATACTACCATAAGGTAAGAAGATGTTTAGATGATGATCCTATTATAAAGTATTTTTATTATTTATATTTTTAAAATGATGGCCTTATTAGGTATTAAATAGATTTTTTTTACCTAAACCTAGGGACTTACAGAGTCAAGTTTTGAAAGAAGTGCATACAACACCTCACTATGCTCATCTAGGTGTCATGAAGATGCCACATGAACTAAAAAAAAGCTATTTTTATCTTGAAATGAAACATGATGTGGTTTTATTAATTATAAAATTATTGGAATTCCAACATATTAAGGTTAAGAATTTCCACCCTAGAGGTATTTTGTATCCTCATGAAGTACCAAAAGACTAGTTGGTTGTAATCTCAGTTAATTTTATCTCTAGGCTACCTAAATATCATTGCAAGAATGATACAATTTTTGTGGTTATTATTTTTTATTTGATAAGGTAAAAGGATAGGTTTTATATGGATCCTAGAACCACCAAAGTGTAGTATAGAATTTTAAATAGGCCAAAACAAGCCCATAAGACAAAACATCAAAAAACTATAGAATTAAACTAAGAACCAAAAAAATAGGAAACTAGAAAGAAACTTATGAGGAAAGCCCAGATCTTTATCATCTTCAAGAATATTTTTTTGAGATGATATATTTTACCTTAGAAACCTTTTCTTGAGTGCAGTTCTTAGGGACTTCAATAGCTTCACCAAGGAAAAGCATGCAGGGATGCTTTTGTCCTTTAACCTGTAGGGAAGACTGCTTTTGGGGGAGCCTAGTGGGGGGATATTAAGGATTTAAGTGATTGAATGGTATGGGACAAGGTGTTTTTTTTAGACTAAAAAAAATTTTGAACCATGGATTTATCTTGTTTATGCAAAGATTTATAGTCCTGAATGAGTTTATCAAGGGCTATCTGTACTTGTTGAACCTTGGAATTAAATTTATCTAGATAAAATTTATTCCTTTCCATTTCATCAATCAAAATTGATTCCCCTTTCTAGGTGGTATCTATTGGGATACCCATATTGATAGATATAGGATTAGGTTTGGGAATAAATAACTTAAGAGGGAAGTCATCAGAAGGGGACTTTGATAGGCTATCTTGAGCAGAGAAAATATAGGTTTGGTAGGATCCCATGATGGGATCCTCCACTAGGGAGTCCTCCCTAGCATAGGATCCCATAGGTGGAACATCCCAAATGTGGATGGCTTGTCCATGCTTGACTAGTAGGATAATCAAACGTTGGTGGAGGATGTGACTAGAGCCATTCACTTGATTAAATAAGATAGTGATTTTGAGGAACTTTAATAGAAATTAAGGTAGAATAATTTTATAGCCAATGAAATGATTTATCATTAGAAAATGGTGGGAAAATATAAGAGTGTATTTAACTTCAAGCATCATGTAATGCATGACTTGAAGATAAATGTTGGGATAGTAGCATGGGAGATCATTCCATGGAAAACCTTTCTTATCCATTTATATAAAGCCATTTGTCCTAAGAAAATATTACATCAACTCTTGTTTTTTCAATTGGTCCTTGAACTCCTTAGTGCCTTCACTGATGAACTAATTTGTAACATTAATTTTGATGTTGTGAATGGTCACTTTTCACTTATTCTAGGCCTTAGTGAAGTCGTAGGTAACCTCTACATTATGATCCATTACTTGCTCCATGAACTCCATGAGACCCCCACATTTTATCTTTTTCCAAACTTTTTTTTGGTCACAAACATGCTTATAGGAGGTAGGTTCCAATCTATCCCTATTTCCTCCCATCAAATTGGTGTATGTAGTGTCAAAGTGAGAAGGAGGAAGTTTATAGATGCAACATATTTGAAAGAAGTAAATATGGTTTGGGAAGCCCACCAAAGACTCATTATAGCAATTATGTCTCCTTTTATAGGTATAATTATGGATCAACCTAATTAAGATCCACCCCTTTGAAATAAGATCATACACATGTGGAGACATGATGATTTTGACATGCATTGGTACCTTTAGCTTGTAAAACATTAAGAATTTTGATGGGGACATTGTTGGTGATGATTGTTAAGTTGACCAAGGTTAGTAATTTTATTGGTGGAAATTTAACTGATGATGCTTTCATGTTTGTGGAAATATTTATAAAATGAGTTTTTTAGCTACATGGCATGTTAGAAGTGATCATATCAAATAGAGATAAGTTTTTCACATCAAGGTTCTAGCAAACTTTTATCACAAAATTTAAAACATGCTTGAATTTTATTTCTACGTAACACTTAGAAATAAATGGTCAAATTAAAAGGCTAATTCAAGTGGTTGAGGATATGCTGGGAATGTATGTCATGGACTAAAAGACTAAGTGGGAATATTTTCTCCATCTAGTTGAGTTTTATTATAACAACACTTATCATTCTATAATACAAATGGCTTACTTTTAAGCTTTATATGGGCATAAGTGTAAAAACCCACTTGGATGGGATAATTTAGAGAACATGGATATTTATATACCCAATGTGCTTTAAAAATATGATAAGTAGATGGATCTTATTCACCAAAATATGAAAACTAATTATGATTGGAAAAAGAGTTATGTAGATTAGAAAATAATACCACATGAATTAAATTTGGGTGATAAGATATTTTTATGTGCTAGACCTCATTTTTTTCCATAAAGTATGGGAAGTCATCTAAATTAGATCCATGTTTTGTTTGAAATTTTGACATCATGGAAAATATTAGTCTTATGTCCCATTGGCTAACCATTTCTCTTTATGTGTCTAAGATTCATAATGTATTACATGTTTATTTTCATAGAAAATATATATATGATTCTAATCATATTTTGGATTGGAAAAATATTTAGGTTACGAAAGAGGAGAATATGCAATTATAATTAGAGAGGATCCTTGACCTTTGTCGAGTTAGGATGTGAAACAAATAAACTCAATAGGTAATAATATAGTGGGACCCACTGAATTAAAGGAATGTTATGTGGGAAGATGCAAGTAAGTTCAAGAAACATTACATATAACTATTTTATTATTTATTTGGACATATCCTATTTAAGTGGGAGAGGATATCATGAACTAGTTTTGAACCAATTAAAAACTATGGATTATTTATGTGAAAATTTTCATGAAATTTTATATGTTGTTTTTATTACATAATTTAATATCATGACATGATTTAGATGCTCTAATTTTTAGTTTATTATGTCATTATTATCATAATTACTATTTTTATGATTTTTTATCTCAGTTGATTATTTAATTATGATCATTGCATGTTATATTGGTTTAGATATTATTGATGTCTTATTTTCATGATTTCAAGAACTACCATGAGCTAGGTTTTCTAGATGGAGTTTGATTGGCAAGGTTATGTATGTGGAAATTAGATTATGTTATGACAATGAGTATTGAGACATATGAGTTTCAAAAATAACCATAGTTGGTTAGTAGGTTGTTGACTCATTGTGTATTGACTGTTGCCTTTTGCTGAAATTATTTATTATCTTTGGTTTGAGTGTTAGAGTCAAGTATGATTTAATATTTTGATTAGTTACTTGATATATTTTATTATTAATTTGACTTGTTGTCTTATTTGACATCATCTTGGTCGATCATAATTGGAATGCCATAATTTTTAGAGATTGACTTCGACTAGATTCATATTTTGGAAATGATATAATTAGACCTATACTTGTCAAATTATCTTTTCATGTGATATACATGCATATAGAATTGTTTGTATTTAGTAACATTTTTTTTATTTACATCATGTGGATTTAATATCATTGTCATTTTTACTACGTCTTGGTTGTATTAGATTGAGTTTTATGGCATGAGATTGTTGGGTCCTTATGTTAGCTTTTAGTGATAATATTTGACTTGATATATCTTTATTGAATGGACCTTAATTTATTGAGAAACATTATTTTATTTTGTTTCATTTTTTTAAAAAATAAAGGGGATCTTGGACCCATAGACATCATATGCACAGTAATGATGTGCATCATTGAATTAAAGTTTGGTTTTTTTTGAAGTGGTTTTAGTTTATTATTTTAATTATGGAAAGTGATGGGGAGATAGGAAAGCTCGATAGGAACCCCAAATTCCATAATTAACTATGTGGAATTTTACCTACCATTGTTAGTATTTAGAGATTTTATAATTGGATGAGGACTATTGAGATAAAGTGTGTTAGAAATAATACTATAATTTTTTTGGAAGAAATGGGGGATGTGAGGGAACAAGGATTTACTATCTCCATTCTATTTTACCACAACCCAAGCTATTTCATTAAAGCTATAGACACATAAGGGGTTAAAATTATCACATTTCCATAGAAGAGGGGGACACATTTTTCAATAAGAGAAGGCATCGGATAAGTGGAGGAACTCTTTTATGTGGAAAATGGGAAGAAAAAAAATGTGAATACTTATAGTAAGTAAGTTTGTAATAGTTTTTTGTTATTATCTTATTTTTATATTTAAGGGCATGGAATGAGATGTAAATACTGGAAGAACTCAAAGTTTTTTTCATAATGTGACTACATGTACATTTTTACTAATGTCATTATGATGTTTGTATTAGGATGTGTTGGAAAATGTTTTCAAATTTTTTAATTTTCTAGGGTTTTGAACCCTTCTTATTGAGTGAACACTAAGTGTTCATGGTATATAATATCATAGATGGTTGTAATAATTTAAATTCATGGTATAAACACTTAGGTATTTATGGTATTCTTGATGTCATGGTTTTATAATACCAATCCAATGTGATTCCCTCAATATTCTCAAGGAAAATTTTAGCTACTAATTCATCCCATGATAATAACTCTCTAATTGATATAACACAAGCCTTGACTTGTGCATTTTAGTGTACTTATCCTTTGTATTTAGGGAGTATAGTAAATGGGAATGACAAGATAAAACATTGAATGATATTATCAAAATAATCCTTTTAATATTCATCATATGTCTCCATGATGATGAAATCCATTAGAAGAGTGTTAGGATAATCTTGGGTAAAAGGTGTCAAATAGGAAGTGGGTCCAAAACCACAAGGGGAAAAAGATGTCATGAAGAGTGGGTGGAGTATAATATGCTATAAAGTAGTTATCTAGTTATGTCTATTTATAAAAATGTGATAGTATTGGGGTAAGAGTTTTAAGGAGGTACACAAATTGATAGTTGCATAGCTAAAGTGTACATGGGTGGTATACTGGTAGGTGCATAGTCATGAAGAAACATGGGTGGTGATGTAATATCTACCATATTATTTAGAAGAACATAAGAGAAATGATCATAATTATAAATTTGAGAAGAATGTTTATTGGGTGGGGGTAGGTTTGTGTCTTGGGATCAAGGACACAAGGATGATAAGGTCTCTTGGGTCTTAGTTTGGTATAAAACTAATTGGAAAATAATTGGGTTCATATTACAACAGTTGGTAAAATGCCCCTAGAGTAGGAATGATAGAGGAATGATTTATATTATTAAAGTTTGGGGTCATCCATTGGTTAGAAGGATTTTAGTTTTAAGGTAGTATTAGTTTCTATACAAGTCTTGAATGCATTCTACAACCGTGGAGATGAGGTCATTCTAAGTAGCATTAGTAGTACGCTTGAGGGCCTCTCTTATGGGAGGATCTAAGGGAAGTGAATGATAGCTTGTATGATGAATTGATTTACATTCAATTTCTCTATAAGAGTCATCATGGGTTTCTTGGGTGGTGTGAAAATAAATTTATTAGTATTAGAAGTTGGTGGAGGTAGTTGTAGCCTACTTAATTATTCTTCTAAAATATTAATTCTCTTAGTGTGCTAATCAAATATTTTCATTTTCTATATTTTAATGTTTTGTAATATGATATAGAGTCTAGTTAATACATGACAATACATTATACCTACACTAGTTAGGTTCATTCCATTAGAGTGATGAAAATTACTATCAAACTCTGAGGGATATTGTAAATCTTGAGATACCACATAAGACTTGGTTTGTAGCATGGAGGGAGAATGGTTGTAATATGGAGACTAATTTTAAATTTTTTAACTTGGTGTTTTATCCCAACTAAATAAATAGGATAAATTATAGGTTGAACACCTCTTACATAGGCCTCAAGGATAAAATACCTATTGAAATAATCTCTAGACATACTCTAGGAGTGTGTAAATGTTATCACATAGGATTGGACATGTCTTGATTCTATAGCTTGTTGTCCAAGTGCCTAATGAAATAATGGAAAAATATCCAAAGCCATGGGACCTTCATAATTTTGAGGTTTATCTCTAGAGTAGGACAACTTCCTTTCACTAAAATATGATGTAAAATGATAAGATATTAGTCTTTTGAAAATCTCACTCTTTAGTGCTTTTTAAATCCTAAATTGGCGTTCTCATGGGAAAGCGTTGAAGAATTGAAATTTTACAAAGAACTAGAAATAAGTTTATTTCACCAAATTTATATAATGGATTCAAATGATTTCTTGGAGAGCACAATAGGGTATAAAATATATTGAATTTATGTCAAGCATAGACTTATGCAAATTTGAAACCAGAGGTAATATTTTAGTTATTTTTCAACAAAGGGAAAAGATCTATATTCCAAACAATATTATCAAGAGGGAAAAATACCATAGATGATTTATCTTGAACTGAAATGAAAAAAAATAATTCCACAAAGAATTAAATAACTTGAATGACACAGAGATTTATAAGACAAGAAAGGCAAAAATCAACTTTATTTCTCTCTAAAGGCTACAATTTGTAGCAAATACATTCAAAATGCAAAAAAATATTACTAACAACAAAAATAAAAATTGGGCCATGGGGTCTGCCCATTTTTATATGAAATATCTCATATACAAGATGTAGTTAACATAACTTGAATACCCAGTTGAAGGAGATCATGCAAATCTAAAACCCTCATGAAAAAGGGGCGAGTCCCTCCTTTACTAGAACTTCTAAACTTGTGAAATGGATAGAAAATGGCATGCACAAGTTTCATGTTGATCTAGTAGTGGTCTTGGTGTAGCTATAGATATTCATGTGAGTTATTTGTATGATGGATGTAAATAGATCTCCATCTAAGAAGCGGTGCTAAAAAAATAACTTGGTATTCAAGAGGAAAAAATAATATTGAAAATATATTTTCAATACAAACCCTAACATGCAAGACTAAGTGAGACTTTTCAAACTCTAATCCTTATCACTTTTTACAAAAAAAGGGCATGTATTTTGATTTTATGACTTTGCACTTTTCATTTCACATTAATCAAAATAGAAAGTGCAATGTTCAACTTCATTTTTGTAACTTCCATATTTAAAAGATATAAAGTGAAAAAATACATGTTTTCTCTTTCTTCAAAAGAGTTACAAATAATACATAGATGTATTTTTTAATTACAAATTATAATTAAAATGTCTTCAAAATGAAACTATACATGATGGAAAGATTTTAAAATATCCAAAAAAGAGATGGAAAATTAATTAGTCTTCAGGCTATCTTCATATTTCTTATCACTTTTTGCTCATTGCTTCTTTGATTAGGTATCAAAGACCTTAAATATTTCCTATATTTTTTCTTCATCTAGCTCATAAGAGTAAATATTTGAAGTTGTGAAATCTTCATGTATGTTGAATAACTCTCTTAGAAAGGTTCTTCTACCCTGCATCTTAGTTCTCATTTGATCAATTGCCTTCTCATATTTTATGAACCTATGAAATGAACTCAAAACAAAAATTGTGTCCATTCTAGACTCATTTTCAACTATTGATTTAAAATGTCCCCATATCTATTATGAAGTGGTGGTAGAAGTTTCACTAGTAAAATATGTCAAATTTATTAAGGCTAAGACTGGTATATCATCATGATGGGCTAAAATGAGTGGACTACCTATATTAAAAGCTATGAAATTTAGATTTTTAGCCATTATGGGAGATGTAGAGATGATCATAGTGACCAAAGGGGATGGAAATAAAACCATAGGGTATATCTTAGGCTGAGGGGTGACTATTTTTGTACTCTTCTTTGATGGAAATGATAATTATAAAAAAACATCCCTCTTACCCTTGGTAAATGATCTTGTTTGTTTGCTTGACATATGTCACCTTGTGCTTGTGGGTATGTAAGCCAGGGGAGTCTCCAGGTGCTTTGATATTTGCATGAAACTCATAAAATGGTTGATGAGACTAGCACTAATCTCTCTATAATTTTTGGGTCCCACCAAGTGTGCCAAATTTTTTTATCACATAGGATTGCACATGTCTTGATTCTATAGCTTGTTATGAAAGTGGCTAATGAAACAATGGAAAAAATTCCAAAGCCATAGGACCTTGACAATTTGAGGTTTATCTCTAGAGAAGGATAGATTCTTTTCACTAAAATTTGATACAAACTGATAAAATATCAGACTTGTGAAAATATCACTCTTTAGTGCTTTTTGGATCCTAAACTAGGGTTCTCATGGGAAAAGGTTGAAGAATTGAAATTTTATAGAAAACTATAAATAAGTTTATTGTACCAAATTTATATAGTGTATCTAGATGCTTGCTTGGAAAGTACAATAGGGTATAAAATAGACTAGATTTATGTCAATCATAGACTTATGCAAATTTCAAACTAGAGGTAATATTTTAGCTATTTTTAACAAAGGGAAAAGATCTCTATTTCAAATAATATTATCAAGAGAGTAAAAAATCATAGATGATTTATCTTGAATTGAAATAAAAGATAAAATACTTCAACAAAGAATTAAATAATTTGAATGACACAAATATTTCTAAGACAAAAAAGGCAAAACTCAACTTTATTTTTGTCTAAAGGCTATAGCTTGTAGCAAATAAATTTAAAATGTAGAAAAATATTACTAACAAAAAGATAATTTGGGCCATAGGGTCTACCCATTTTTATATAAAATCTCTCATAGACAAGATGTAGTTAATGTAATTTGAATACTTGGTTGAAGGAGATCATGAAAATATGAAACCCTCATGCAAAAGGGGTGAGTCCCTCCTTTACTAGTGATTCTAAACTTTTAGAACTACTATAAAATGGCATACATGAGTTTTGTGTTTATTTTGTAGTGGTCTTGGCATAGATAGAGTTATTCATGCAAATTCTTTATATGATGGTTGGAAACAACTCTCGATGAAAGAAGTGGTGCTAATAAAAAGAACTTGGTCTTCAAGAGGAAAAGATAATACTGAAAATAAATTTTCAAATCTCTTTTACATTCAAACCTTAACATACAAGACTCAGTGAGACTTTTCAAAATCTAAGCTTTATCATTTTTTACAAAAAGGGGGCATGCATTTTGATTTTATGACTTTGCACTTTTCATTTCACATTAAAAAAAATATAAAGTACAATTTTCAACTTGATTTTTGTAACTTCCATATTTAAAAGATATAAAGTGAAAAAATACATGTTTTCTCTTTATGACTTTTATGACTTTCTTTTGTAACTTCCATAGCTGTACTTTATAATTATAAATTACAATTAAAATGTATTCAAAATGAAACTACACATGATGGAAAGATTTTCAAATATCTAAGAAAGATAGGGAAAATTAATCAGTCTTTATGCTAGCTTCAACTTTCTTATCACATTTTTCTCACTCCTTATCTGAGTAGGCATCAAAGGCCTTGAATATTTCTTGTATTCATTATTCATCTAGCCCATAAGAGTAAATATTAGAAGCTATGTAATCTACCTATACTTTAAATAACTCTATTTTGAAGGTTCTTATGCCTTGCATCTTGGTTCTCATTTGATCAATTTCCTTCTCATATTTTATGAACCTATGAAATGAACTCAAAATGAAAATTTTGTCCATTCTAGACTCCTTTTCAATGATTGATTTAAAATGTCACTGTATCTGTTATGAAGCAGTTGTAGAAGTTTCACTAGTAAAATATGGCATAATTTTTAAGGCTAAGATTGGTATATCATCATGATGGGCCAAAATGAGTGGACTACCTATATTAAAAGCTATGAAATTCAGATTTTTAGCCATTATGGGAGATGTAGAGCTGATTAGAGTGACCAAAGGGGATGGAAATAAAACCATAGGGTATATCTTAGGTTGAGGGGTGACTATTTTTGTTCTCTTCTTTTATGGAAAAGATAATTCTAAAAAACATCCCTCTTACCCTTGGTATATGATCTTGTTTGTTTGCTTGCCATATGTCACCTTGTGCTTGTGGGTATGTAGGCCAGTGGAATCTATAGGTTCTTTGATATTTTCATGAAACTCATAAAATGGTTGATGAGACTAGCACTAATATCTATATAATTTTGGGTCCTACTAGGTGTGCCAAAAGTTGTTATCACATAGGATTGCACATGTCTTGATTTTGTATCTTGTTATGCAAGTTCCTAATGAAACAATGGACAAAATTCAAAAGCCATGGAACCTTGACAATTTGAGGTTTATCTCTAGAGAAGGATAGATTCTTTTCACTAAAATTTGATAGAAATTGATAAAATATTAGACTTGTGAAAATATCACTCTTTAGTGCTTTTTGGATCCTAAACTAGGATTCTCATGGGAAAAGGTTGAAGAATTGAAATTTTATAGAAAACTAGAAATAAGCTAATTGTACCAAATTTATATAGTGGATCCAGATGCTTGCTTGGAGAGCACAATAGGGTATAAAATAGATTGAATTTATGTCAATCATAGACTTATGCAAATTTCAAACTAGAGGTAATATTTTAGATATTTTTTATTAAAGGGAAAATATATCTATTTCAAATAATATTATGAAGAGGGAAAAAAGCCATAGATGATTCATCTTTAAATGAAATAAAAGATAAAAAAAATCCACAAAGAATTAAATAACTTGAATGACATAGATATTTCTAAGACAAAAAAAGGTAAAACTCAACTTTATTTCTCTTTGAAGGCTACAACTTGTAGCAAATACATTCAAAATGTAGAAAAATATTACTAAAAAAATGATAAATTAGGCCATAGGGTCTACCCATTTTTATATGAAATCTCTCATAGACAAGATGTAGTTAACGTAACTTGAATACCTAGTTGAAGGAGATCATAAAAATCTAAAACCCTCATGCAAAAGGGGCGAGTCCCTCCTTTACTAGTGCTTCTAAACTTGTAGAATTGCTAGAAAATGGCATTCAAGAGTTTTATGTTGATTTGGTAGTGGTCTTGGCATAGATGGAGATGTTAATGTGAATTCATTGTATGATGGTTGAAAACAACTCTCCATGTAAGAAGCAACACTAATAAAAAGAACTTGGTCTTCAAGAGGAAAAGATAATATTGAAAAGAAATTTTCAAATGTCTTTTACATGAAACCCTAGCATACAAGACTAAGTGAGACTTTTTAAAATCTAAGCCTTATCACTTTTTACAAAAAGTGGGTGTGAATTTTGATTTTATGACTTTGCACTTTTCATTTCACATTAATCAAAATAGAAAGTGCAATTTGCAACTTGATTTTTGTAAATTATATATTTAAAAGATATAAAGTGAAAAAATACATGTTTTCTCTTTCTTCAAGAGTTATAAAAAATACATAGATATACTTTGTAATTATAAATTATAATTAAAATGTCATTAAAATGAAACTACGCATGATGTAATTATTTTAAAATATCTAAGAAAGAGATGGGAAATTAATCAGTCTTCAAGATAGCTTCAAATTTATTATCACTTTTTGCTCACTACTTCTCTGAGTAGGCATCAAAGGCCTTAAATATTTCTTGTATTCATTCTTCATCTAGCCCATAAGAGTAAATATTAGAAGTTGTGTAATCTGTTTATAATTTGAATAACTCTATTTATAAGGTTAGTATGCCTTGCATCTTAGTTATCATTTGATCAATTGGCTTCTCATATTTTATGAACCTATGAATTGAGCTCAAAATAAAAATTGTCCTTTCTAGACTACTTTTCAACTATTGATTTAAAATGTCCTTGTATCTATCCTACCTAGTAGAGACTACTAGTATCATCTAGTGGTCAACATGACATTAAATTTATCATGCCATAAATTTCATACAACACATCAATGGATTTACGATGAGCCTATTTGGCTTGTTCAATAGATTTGGTCAATATTCTTGTCTAAAATTGGGTATCCTTATGTAATTCCTCATAATTAATAGAATTCTTCAGTATATTCTTAGAAATGAGGGTATTTATATCAATTGAATTTATGGTTGTCAACTTAGGATAATACATGTTTAGAGTCTAAATCTTTTTTTCATAACTAATGATCAATGCTTTTAGAATTTCCTTCCTCTCCATGATGATACCATAATGTTATATCATTGTTTTTAGGGTCCTATTGCCACTTGTGATCAATTCCTCAGACCATTATTTATTATCCCTTCCCATGTGATTAATATCTCATACAAAATCAATTATATCTTGATCCAAAGTGATTGGCTACACTACTTAATGTTGTTATGATGCTTCACTAGGATTTATAAATTAGTTGAGTGCTTCAGATAATTGATCAACATTCATTTTGAGTTTATCCTTGGTGGATTTATCATGGTCCATTTTCTAAAATAGAGAGTTGATACTTGACTACATATCATGTTTGAGTCCATCTCTGATTTGTTGACCAAGGTGAATTTAAGAGATCTGGTAATCTACTACCACAAGATCTTTTTTTGGTTTGTTTGGTAGGGAAACTAAAATCTCCACATATATCTCTCCCTTTTTATTAGTGAATGTTATCGAGAGCGTATTGGGAGTATATTGTGTCTTCTTATTGACTTCTAAAATTCCAAAGTCCAAGGTGTTAGGCTCAATCATTGTCTTTTTTTTTTTTGCCTACTAATTGGGCTAACCAACTAGGGGTAGCTTTCTATGTATCTAACATGGTCACCAAAGAATTTATAGCTGATGTAACTATACTAACTGACACTATGACCAAAGAATAATCTTGGGAAAATAACATTGTAGGCTATTCAAGATGTGTCTATATAGGCTTCTATTTACCAATATCTTGTAAACCCATTACTACACCAAGTGTTTGGGTTACTCCAAGCTCAAATAATGACATGGATGGAATAGAAGAAATAAGGGAGAGTGGTATAACAGAAGTGGGGGTCATGATTTTAGGAACTAGGGGAAGGGTGGAAGCTAAGGTACTAAATGCAATGATTAGATAAGTAGGACCACTTAGGATTGATGAGGTGAAAATGGTGTGTTGAGAGGAAGAGGGATTGATACCCACTCTAGAGGTTGGAGTGGCCTATGAGATGGTAGTCAAGATAACTAACTCTAAATTAATGTATTTTTAGGTGGTGTTGGGAATCAATGGTGATGAAATGAAAGTAATTATGAATGGAACAAAAAGTGGGAGTGAGTCAAATGGGGAAGGAGAGGTGGGAAGAAGGGAATGTGGTGTAATAATTTGGACTCCTATTGTGGGGGAACCCTGAGTGCTCCTTAGACGTATTAGTGTTATCTGCACTTGGATAATTGAGGTGGGTGGAGTGGTAGATGAAGTAAGAATGAGTGGAGGGAGAGGAGATGAAACTTATTATACAATGGGAATTTAGGGTGATTGAAGAGGAGAGGAAGTTGGTGGAAGTGTTGAATCCTCTTGAACTATAGGGGTAAGAAAAGGTGGCTATAGGGGCCATTGTTATAGGATCTAAAGTAGTATATCCTTGTGTTTCTGGTGTTGTCTCCTTTGTTTAAAGATCAATGGGTTTATTTATAGCTTCCCCTTCCCTACTTGACTTTCCTTTCCTAGCCTTAGTCTTAGTTTTTATTTTTTTCTTCTATTTAGGTCCCGTTGATGACTCACTAAGGCCCTCGACTATTGGTATTATACCCTTAGTTTTTAATTTCAAGAGTTTTTTCTTGACTCTTATGGTCTCTCTTGTAATTTACACCCCTTTAATCTTTAGCTAATTAATGGTTCTAATAATGACATGGGCTATTCTATCAAATAGAGAAAATGATTTGAGAACTAACCACTTGACTAGTGGTATGGGTTTTGTGATAACTTGAGTGAGGTATAATAGATCCACTCTGAAAGCATCATCTTCTAAGTTGTTAGGAACTAGTGTTAGGTCATAATATTTTATTTTTTTAGGGACATTCTTAAATAGTCCCTCATCCTAACCATTTCTTCATCATCAAAATCCTACCAATAATCTTCATATTATGACATATATTCATATGATTCCAAATCTAATGCATGGGTGATTTTACCATAAGGGTTAAAGTATGGCATAGACTCCAAGGTATTTTATTTTACTTGGCTCATTTCTACTTCTACACATTTAGCCTTCAAAAGAGTTTGGAATGTATAATGACCAATATAAATGAGGAAGTGGTTTCCCACTTTATGTATATCTAAGAGGATCTTATGGGCCTCTACTAGCTACCTCACCAATTTCAACAATTCCCACCTATCACTTACATAATGGGGAAGGGTATAGGGACAACCACTAAAGCCTACTACCCTAATTTAACAATATTTGGGGAATTCTATAAATAATGATCCCCATTTAGTAATTTCCTCTTTTGCTTCTCTAGAATACATTTCCTTCTTAATCTCTAAATAAAACATAATGATGATGTTATAGATGAAAGCATCATTAAATCTCTTGAATTATTTCTTACTATCTTGAAGGGTGAGGTTAGGGTAGTAGTTGTATACTCTTTCTATTTCTTTAGGCACTGCATTTAGGCCTTGGAACAATCTCCCCTTAGCCAAGATGTAAACAATATATGATGTCATGTAAAACTTATTGGAGGTTTGAACCTCAAACAATTATTTATGGAGAGAATCATTGATTAGCTACACCTAATGTATATACTACTTATTCTCTCGTATAGTCTAAATGTATTGATACATCCATTATTCATAGAAATGGTGATCAGGGTTATGAGTGATTCTATGTAGCAATTTTATAACATTTCTCACTTCTATGAAATCAAACCTATACATTATTTTGGGAAATCTATTAGAAGAGTGCTTAGGGGGTTTGATCCATTTCTTATTGATTATTTTTTGGCATCCATCTCTCTTCTCATCATGGAATTATTTAGATATTTGGGGAGTTATATCTAAATAACTCTTGAAATCAAGAATGAAAAATACTATGTTCATGTAATCAGGGTCAATGCCCAAGATTTTTTCTCCTTTATCATTATATACCTACCTCTTTTTAGGGTCATAACGTTGAGCTATTATAAAGATAAATTTAGGAATTTGAATAGTGAGGGGAAAATTTGCAACTTATGGGAGTCTAGAGTCATAAATACTTTGTATTTAATCATTTTAGAAATCTATCTTGATCCTAACCCAAAATTCTCTTAGGTCAATATGACCTAAGTTTATATCAATGATCTTTATGAGGTTGGATTCTAGGCAAGAAACTAATTTAGGTCCCTTTGATTTAAACTTCATCTCCTTGGAAGGCATGGGTATCACAAAAAAATCCTTTAAATAGCCAACTATAGAATTTGGTAGAACCTAAAGGTACTTGGAGCATGTATTTCTTCCATTAGAACTTGGAGATGTTTAGAACATGTCTAGTGTCTTTAGTGCATGATAGTTAAAAATATCTGATGGAGGTGGGACATACTTGAGGCAGGCCCACGTTCCATGGTCTTTTAAGGGTGTTAGGTTCCCAGGAGAAGTGGGAGGTGCTTGAGGCACATCCATTATCCATGGTATATTGGGAAGCTGAGGAGGTCAAAAGTGCTCTAGACATGTTTAGTGTCCACAAGAATACTGGAGGTAAAAAGTGAATATTAGAGGAATATTCTCTAGGATTTGGGTAGGAATATGTACTTAGGAAAATTTAATTTGATTAAATGATTTAAATGATTTCATTTGTGAAAAACAAGAGGGGAAGATGAAAATTGAAATGGAAATATAGCCTAGTAAAAACCTTAGATTATTTGGGTTAGCTTAGGAATATAAAAATGATCTTTTATAGTAGATAAACCCTAAGCCTTCTAGTGAAAATGAAAAATGACACCTACCCTAAACTAGAATTTTCAAAAGAAGACCTTAAAAAAATGAGAAAACCTAAGGACTCAAAAAAATTCTATGAAAAAAGAAGCTTTGCAACAAAAATCAACACATGAAGTACCATTTTTATCATGTAAGTGATGTGGCTTTGAATTTGGAGTTGCTATCTCTTGGGGTATAGTCCATATGCATGAAGCTCAAGATTTATCTATGAAGGTGAAAGTGATCGAAGCTCAAAACACACTTAGCAAATTAAATAATGATAATTTTTTGCAAAATGCTTTAGTTTTTATATCAAACCTTAAAATTAATGTAATTAATGGTGGTAGGTGGTAGAGGTTAGAACTTATTGGATTAGGTCCACTCTCCATAACTTAAGATGGCTCGGTAGGAAGTGAGGTTTGTTATGCACTTTACACATTCTGAAAAATGCACATTGTGCATTTCAACCTCTATGCCCTATGGGAGGGTTTAAAATTGTCTTGGAAAAAGTTATACATGCTTCAATTAGGTCCACTCTTTGTGGATGGTTTTTAATGAATTGGTAGGGAACAGAGCTTGGTGTGCACTTTGCATGATATAAAATGTATAATGTGTACTCCAAAATATGATTCCTATGGGAAAGATTAAGGTGGGTTTGTGGAGGTTGGACCTATTTAAAGTAGGTCCACACTCCACAAGGTGACTTAATGATTGATGGAATTTATAACCCACCATGAACTTTGCACATTTGAAAGCATGCAATGTGCATACTAAGCTCTGGATTCTGCTAGATGGGTGTGTGGTGGGATTCATAACCTACCATGTATTTTACATGTTTTGAAAATGTGCAAAATGCATGGGGAGTTCTAAATTCTATATACTTTGGATTTTGGTGCCTCATGAGACTCAAAACCTGTGAAACAATTTGTAATGGTGCAAATTGCATCCAAATTTTTAGATTCTACAAGGCAATAAAAATGGATTCTTGGAGGGTTTAAGGGTTTTCTCAAAAAACAAAGGGGTCCTCTTTAGAGTTATGAACAAGAATGAGATTTTTGGGGAAAAAATCTCTAAAATAAATAACCACATAATAAATGGAAGAGGGAAAATATATAGGAAATAAAAGAAAAGGATAAATAAAAAGTAGAAGCCTTTCATGTCGTGTTCACTATATTTTTACATGTGGATAGAGACATGCTAACCTTGTGCACTCAACCTCCTGATTTGAGCCAAGGTTGATAAAGAGGAATGATATGATAGATGGGATAATAATATGGTTGGTTTTATTGAGGTGGTTGAATAAGATGAGTTAAAAACTAGTTAGTTTGGATGAACTACTCACACAAGATTTTAGGAAATGAGTGGTAATGGATGATTATGTCTATATAAAAATATTTTAACTTCATCAAAATCCTTGTTGAAGGAAATGAACTATGGTGTAGCAATATCACATGAGTATTTGGATTCTAAAAGAAATAGGTAGTGTAACTCTTGATCTATGTTACTTTATCTGAATGAGTTGAATTAAGGTTGGAGTACTACATATATTTGATTGGATCTATTAGGCTAGGATTTCCTAGATAATGTTATTCATAAATGGAATGAAATTAGATGAGGCTAGACATAAAAATGAACTAAGAAATCAAATTTGAATGGTTCATGCTTTTCAAACTAAGAGGTGAATTTTTTTGGCTAACTGGGTTGTAGACAACCCAATTTTATCATCTAGAGCATTTAAGTAACTAATGATAAGGCTGGGTAAATATTTAGGGTAAAAGACTTGTAGATAAAGTTTAGAGTGTATACCACTTTGGATGTTCTATGAAATAATGGGGCTATTAATTGAGGAATGTTCTTACTCTATGTAGATGCACTTGTTTAGGAAACACCATCTAAAGGCAAGGAATTTTTTTTTTAATGTTTTAATGTGTTGTGGTTTTATAAATGATTGGTATAATTATATTACATTTTTTTCAAAAAATATGTGTTTTTTAATTTTCTATTTAGGTGACTGAATATTTAGTTTAATGAAATTTTGTTATGTGTTCATAAACTGATGTTTTAAAGATGACTTAAAAAACTACTAATACTAATATAAATAAAGATGTCAAGGTAAATAAAGTAAACTATTTTCTCATTATTTTTTCAAAATATGATATGTGAAAACAAATGAATTTGTAATTGAAACTAAACTATATGAATGTTGGTTTTTTATTATTTTTGAGTTTTCTAAACTACATAAATTTATTTATGCTTGTTAAAAATAAACACGATGATTTATGTTTCTAAATGAAGACAAATAGATATGAATGAATACTCTAAATCTTAGATAAAAAGATGAAAAATAGATCTATAGTTTTAAAGTTTCTATGTATGCAACAAGATTTATAAATTATGAAAATCAAAATTAAATGCAAGTTTTCTATTTTTGACTTTTGAGTTAGATGCAACTAATCCTAGTGTGAAAATATAAAATTATGATTTTTTGTTAGGATTATGCTTTAAAATTTCAAAAAGTATTCAAGGATGATAATGGTTTGATAGATTCAATTCTTTCCTTTGATTTTATTGAGTTTCTATGTAATTAGGTGTAAAGACTGCTACTTTTTTGAATGTATGTATGCATATATTGATATTAAAATGTTAAAATAAATATGTAATTTACTATAAATTAAATAATTTTAAATTTATTTAACTCTAAATCTAACATGCAAGACTGTGTGATTTTAGATTTACTACATCCAATTAAAACTTTAAGAACATTAAATAATTTGCAATGCAAAAGAGTATGGAGAATGAGTTTTTGTGTTATTTTCTAATATATAGCTAAAAATAATTAACAAAATCTATTGTAATGAAAAATATAAATAAAAACAATAAATAAAACTAAATCCCCCTACTTAATCCTCAAGATACTATCTTAATAGTTATTTCTTAGTGACGATATGAAGATTTTTTAGCAAAAGGAAAATAAGAAGTAATGGAAACACAAACACACAATGAAGATGAAAGGCAATTGAATTGTGGATATTTCTCAAAAATAAAATAGTGTTTCACTTAAAGTTAGTGATTTTAAACCTCTAATTTGATATGGTTACCATAAGATTGTTATGGGACTTGCAATGATTTCTTGAGGAAGCTAAATAGGCAAAATATATCTCTCTCAAATAATGTATACTCAATTTTCAATGAATTTTTTTGATCCTAATTTCATGGTAAAATGAGTTATTTGTAAGAGAAGAGAAGATGATATATCTTGGAGTTAAAAAGAGTAGATTTGGAGCTTGTTAAAGTTAACTTAGATTTTTCTAAAATTGGCTTAGACATTATTTTAAGTAAACTAGAACATTGAGGATCAGGTTTTGAAAAATAAGAAACAAAGTGAAATTTCAAACATGAAAAATACATCAAAGTACATCCTATGAAAATATTTCAAAATATATGCAATGGTGGTGAAACAGCTATTATATGTAGGTAGTGGTTATGTAACTAATACAATGGTTTCATAATCATTGAAACAATTTTTCCATTCCCACTAAAATTTATGGATATAAAAGGTTTAATCTCAAAATTTAAAATTTTGGCACTTTGGTGAGGCCTAGAGAGAGGCAAAAGAAGAAAAAGTGGAGAAGAATAGGTCTGAGCATATTTTTTATTTATGGAGGTCCTTACATCATCATAAAATTCTATGAAATATTGCACGATACAAAAACTTGGGTGCATATAATAATGTATAGTGTAAGACGTAATTATATATAGGTTTTTATAGAATAAAAAATAATAAAATATTTTTTGAATTTCTAGGATACAAAAGTCTTGGTTAACTTAATTGAATGTTGACTTCTCCTTGATTTTTTTTTATGTTTTGATGTTCCTTATCCATAATAAATGGTTGTAAATAGTTTATTTTTCTATAGTTTTTCATCATAATTTATTAATATTTTAATAGTTCTATGGAATATATGTTTAATTCACTCTTATTAGCATAATTCTAAATAAAATTAAAATAAAAAAAAACATTAAAGTTCAGTCAAACAATGGTTTGTTATTTCCCTTTTTATTTAATTTCAAAATACACTTATTTATATATATGGTTTTTTTAATGTGAAAATATAAATTTTATTTCATGGAAGGCCTCTTCATTGAGTAACTAAAAAATTAAAATAAATTTCTATGTGGTGTTTTAAGGAAAACCATTATTTTTATTTATTTATTTTAAAAACCTACTCAACTACTATGTGGTGTCTAATTTTTTTGTTTCATTGGATAATTATATTTACACATGGCTTGGAGGAAGGGATACATCCCCAAAAAAAAAAAAAATCAATAAATTTTTAATGATTTTTTTTTAAAATTCATCTATAATTGGGCATTGGATGTTTAATTTTTTTTTTAATTGGTCCATACATGGCTTTGAAAGGAAGAAGTGTGATTCACTTATCCTATATAATAATTATGATCAAGAGTTTTAGTGTGTTCATTGAGCCATCAAGTGTTTCTAAAAATAGACCTAGCAAAGGATAAAATATAATATAAGTAAGATATTGTTGCCCCTTAAATCATTTAGGATCCTATGCAAGGTGTTGGTCAACTAGGATTAAGAATTCAAAATTTGTTTTTAAATAGTTTTAATAAAAATTTTACCTATACATTTTAAAAGGGGATCTGAAAAAATAATATTATAAAAATATAATTAAATCAATATAAGCTTAGGTAATGCATTGGGTAGCTAGGAAATAAGTTTAATAACTAATAACTTGAATGCAATGAGTTATTTCTTCATTTTTAAAAATATACATAGTTTAATTGAATTCACTCAACAAGAAAATGAAAAAAATGATTTCATTTCACATGGAGAAAAAATTATATTTCATTTTTAGGAAGGAAGAAGAATAAAAAAAGTTCCAATCTCTTGGACTATGTAGAAAATTTGATGGCATTTCTCCCAAAATTTTGTCAATTTACTTCTCTTCCAAACCCATACGTATTTTTTTATTCCTATTCTAACATCACTCTTTTGGTGACATCTCCCTCTATTTAACATTATTTATCTTTTTTATAGATTTTAGCCAGCCCAAATTACTTGTGCCTTTTCCAATGCTTTTCTATATTTATATACATTTTTATTGTTATCTTAATTTTTCACAATTGATATTTTTTAAATCCATGTTTTTAATTATCATATTTATTTTTTCACATGAATTTATTTATTTAAATTAAAATATTTAATGAAAAATTTTGTTTGCATTTTAAGAATATTTTTATTTGAAAGAGGTTGATAAAATTTAAACCCAATATTTATCTATTATTGACTACTTCTTAGAATAATAATTATAATAATATCATCATTTAAATAACCTCCTTCTAAATTTCAAATATTCAATATGACATTAAAATAAATATCTTCAAGTTGAAATTAAAAATAATTATTGACTTCATGTTGGTTAACATTTTATATTTTCTTTTCGATGCTTGAATACCATACATGAATTAAGCAATAAATATCTAACAAACTCAAAAAGGTTTCACTATAGCTAATCATACTATACAACTAACCAAAAATAAATTCATACACATATTTAATACTCTTGATACATAGTGCTAAACATTTGATGTTATTTTATTGATACCTAATGTTATGTGGTGTTAGTGCATAAACAAGAACATAAAATAAAACAAAGTCATATACCGACTACCTACACATTCCCAATGGTAATAAATCGCTCTAATAGGGTTCAATGTAAATTTGTAATTCAAATATGTATACCAATCATTCTCTTTCTCTTGTCCTATAAAAATATCATTTATGAATATCTCCTCGATACCCTCCTATTTTTTTGGGAAAGGAAACCTATATTTAACCCACACACTCAAAAAAACTTGTCAAGTGGCTAAAGTAGAGAAAATATCAAAATATAATTTTCAATATAATGGCTAAATACATTTTATAAATATAACCAGAAGACTAGGTTAAATCCATTTAACAATAAAATATAATAAGCACATCAAGTCCATTTGATATTATTATAAATAATTAAATAAATTTAATTTTATGTTATACATTAAAATTAAATTAAATAA
>JARHVA010005566.1:0-125000 GCA_037957365.1 Torreya grandis | reverse complement strand
GTCCTAAGTTAGATTAAAGGGTCAAATGTCTAAATCAATCAATAATATGAAATAATTAACCACTAATTTGTTATAGCTTTTGATTTCTTTTGAATTTATAAAAATAGTAATAAATATGCATAAATATATAATTATATAAAAAGTAACTATCATAGAAGATCTAGGTTCTTAAAACTAGGTTCTAGACATGTCTAAGTATCATCAATAGGGTACCTAGGTCTGATTGCTCACTAGATAGTAGTGCCCCACCTAGACAATAGCACCATGCTACTCTAGTGTCCTCAAAATAGTGTTAGTTTCCTCTTTTTAGGATTGTTACTATTTTTTAGGATCACCTACACATATGTTTCTTATTTTTATTCTTGTGCACATGAAATATAGAACTCTGTATTGTGCCTAAAAAAGATTTTTTAGTGTGTAAACACTAATCCTAATTACAAGTATTGCATGAGTGAAAATTTTGTGTTAATTAGTAGGATAGGTTGGACATACTCAAAACCCTAATGTGAAGAGAGTTTCCTACATACCAATACTCTAAGGAAGGATCAATCTTGATGTAGTTCTCCCACCTAGTGCTTGGTGCAAGTGCAAGTGATTACTAAAATGAGAGTGGTCTTGAATGCCTTGAGTGTGATTGAGATTAAAAATATTTGAAATATTGGATTAAGGAAGTTGTATATGGTAATATAAAAAAGTAAGGAATAATAAGTATTAAATACCTTAGTTTTTCTCAACTTGTTTCTTATTTGGATGGACTTTTGCATCTATTTTCCATCTAGTGGATAGAGGTCAAATAGTCTTGTATTTATAGAGATCTGTAGCTTGTGCAGATAATAAAATATACTTAGGCTGACCTTAGATGGGGATTTTTTTTTAAAATATACTATTTTGAGAAAGTGAGGGAAAGGGAAACTAACACCAAGTTGGGGACACCAACATAATGTGGCTCTAGTGTCCTTAATGTGGTGATAGTGTCCATATGGTAGACTACTATGCACACTAGGTTGGGACCTAGTAAATCTATTCTAGGGATATGTTTGAGGTAATAAAAGATTTTTGTGGTCTACATAATGGATGGAAAAGTATGATAAATGCTCTTGGATAGGTCTAGGGATACATTATGAATAGGCTATCTCAAGAAACACTCTTAGCATCCAAGTACCACTTTTAGGTGATTACATTTGCCCCCCCCAATACGCCACCCCCCCAAATTTATGATAGAAATATAGTAAATAAAAATTAATTGTATAAATGAAAAAGAAGCATACTTGGAATTACCTAGGAAGTGAAGTCTGTGTAGATGAATTTGAGTATGTGAATCTGGGTTTGCGTATGTGAAACATGATCCAAATCAATGACCTATAATGAAACATACAAAAAATAGTCCTTACTTAAGAGAATATCAAAATCAAAAGACTATGCTAAATAAATAAACTAAGAAAATATGATTCAAGAGGTAGGAAAGAGGAAAGGAACAAATACACCTCATTGGGTATGTGAACCAATGCATGAACCTGGTGACAAACTATGTGTGTGAGTTTTATAATGATCAAATCATTGAATAGATTAGACTGAGCTAATATATTTCTCAATCCTCATATGTGGGTAGCTCAATAACTAAATCCAATTTTGAATCTATCATTGCCTACCCATACTTGGTGGATCATGATCTATGACTAGCTTGGATAAGACTATAAGTGTGTCTAAACCTCTCATGTGAATGAATCAAGAACTCAAGTAGGCCATGAATCCATAATTTCCCACCCATGTATAGTAGATGCATCTAAAACTAGACTATGAAAATTTATAAAAGTGTCTAACTAGGTATATCTTACTATGCACATTTGTTTCATCACCACTTAGGTACAGTAGGCAACTCTAGGACACTTGGGAATCCCAACACTATAGTATGGAGTAAGGCATAAAATTGGTGAAAACCTAGAATATGATAGCAAGTGTATACATTATAGAGAATGACATGGAGTTTTTCATTCCATATGATCAATCTATGTGTAACTGAGTATATGGAAAATACATGTCACACACATGCGCCCAATCTGATATTTGATTATACTTATTCTGAATTGATTATGTAATATATGTATATGTGTATCTAAACTAAATGTGAGAGTGATCATGAAATGTATAATACCCTTAAATCTGAGCAATTGGTATGAATCTAAGCTAAAATAGGTGTATTTGAGTAGAATCTAAACATAAATTTCAAACTTTTGACTATATTTGTATAAATATTTTCTATAATTGGTGTATTGGTTTGGTTAATATAGACTTATCTAAAGTTAGGGATATTGGATAGTAGTACCCTATAGTGGATAGTAGCACCTTGTGGCACTAGTGTCCTAATATATGTATTAAAGTCTATCTGGTCTAAAATCTAGGTATCTAAATTGATTTTTGAGTCCCTATTTTTTCATGTGTCTGACATGTGTTTGATTTCTTAAATTGAGCCTATGTGCTAAAAATAATATGTGAATAGTAATGTAAAATCCTGATCTCTATGAAAATCCCATGTAAATGTCCCCTCTTTTGAGGTTATTTATGGAACATGTGTAATAATTGTCCTTAAAATATGTATCTCTTCAAAATGTGTTATCTAAAGAATATATGATAACTATTTGATATTCTAGTACAATGTACAAACATAACATTGGAATGTAAAAGTATATAAGCATAAGTAGGTAATGTAAGATGTATGTTATAATATATAATTTCACAAGGGTGTCAATATATATGTAAATAATGTGTATAACATCAAATCTAAGTAGCTACTTAGGGGGATGGGGCTTGATGTCCATGATGACACCCAAGTAGGAAGGGTATATGCATGAGGTATATCATGGCATTGAAAATTGGTGTGTGTGGAAAAATCAAAGCCAAGTGTCATGGTGAAGATTCATACATGAAAGCATACAAATAAAACACATGAGGCATGTAAAATTAGGCAATGTAGACATAATACAAGGGACATGGGCACATGTCACTAAATTTGAGAATGGAATACATACAAAGACATGTTCAAAAGTCCACATATACAAATAACAAGAAATATTTGGCTTAGATATACATAGAAGGAGATGTTCAAATGTCCACATATATAAGCAATAAATAACACACAATAGAAATGGGCACATGTCCAAGGCATAAACACATAGAAGTGGCATATAGCCAAAGAATAGAGGCATATTTAAATGCCATCAAAGTGGAAGAAACATAGGAAACACAATCAAGTCTAAACTAGGAAAGCTATAAATGAAATCATGCATAATTATGTATTAGAAATCTATATAAATGTTAATATGTATGTATGTTGAGTCAAATTAGTGATAGTTAGAAAAAAATATAAGAAATGTGTAATAATTATCAACATCAAGATATATCAATGTGTAAACTAGAATGTATAGTATGCAAGTATATAACTTAGTAGTAACAACTATGTAAGAGATGCACTCTAGTGGGTGGATATATCAAATGAAAAAACTTGGATTAGTGTATATGTCCCCAATGGGTAGATGATAGTAAGTCTAGATCAGTGTAGTGGACCAAAGCTCTATATGTAGTCTATAAGCACTCAACAAGAATAAATGAATCATCTATGTATGATATAACTGACTTTATTAATATAGCTATTAATATGAAATATTTAGAAAGTAGTAGAAATGTAAACATAACAATGCATACAATCTTTAAAGTTTATTTTTTTTGAGTAATATTTGAATTTTTTTATATTTTGACATGTTATATTGTTTTTTGTATTTTTGGAAATAAGTTATGTAAAATAAAATGAAAATAAATTATGTATAAGGAGTGAGAGAGAAGGAAGTATATACAAGAGTAACAACCATACTAACCAATGAGTCACATAGGAGACTCACTATCATCATGAATTATTTTTAATAAGTTAACTATGATCATGTATGCTATGTGAAAGGGCAACTATGATCCCATTATATATTGTGCATATTAATCTATGTTGAATCTATGTGTGGTGATGCTATGAAGCTATGACATTGACTATGATGCCTTGTGAACTGTAGGGGTTTTAAAAACCATATGGTAGAAGAATAAGTTATAGGTGATGTAGGTTCCCTATATTAAGAACCCATAAAACCCAATAAAATTTATCTTGTCATAAAATGATAGAGGAAGGTCATGTAGAATCTATGACATATCTCTAATATAGGGATCTCTCTAGTAATGGTCTCCATGGGAGAGTATGTGTACATGTCAATATCATTGGAGTAGATCTAGCCTATAATATTGGCTCTACTAAACTCTATGATGTATGTATAGGATCCATAATCTCTACTATAATTAATACCCAATGTAATATATGGTAAGGGTGATATAATTATAATTAGTTCCTACACTGGAGGTGTGATTGGAAACTGTGTTAGAAATACCTATGAAATGGGTAGAGGATAATCACATAGGACACCCTTAACCTTGAAAACATAATTGGAATGTATATAATTTAGGAATTATTATAGTATATATGTGATGGCTTGGAGTTTTTATAACCATGGCCTTCTAAATAATATATCAAATATACCTAAACTAGGTACTACTAGGAATTGAGTGGCTATGTGTGATAGTCTGACATATAATAGAAACATAATATCATAGATGGAGCTCTGAATGTGGCCATTGAAACCAATAATGAGTGTATATATGGGGAATATATCTCACTCTATGTAACCAAGTGCTGTAAGAGTGTCATAGTGCACATGCTTATGCTTGACCTGTTGTCAACCATAACACTCTGAATACGATGGTGGTCTATTTATGCTCATATGAAGAGTGCATGTAATTAAATTTCATTATCCATAATATTTTAATATAAAAAATTGATAATCAATCTATGTGACATTATAGTATGATACATTTTAATAATGTTATGCAAGGTATATACCTCCTTTATAACTGTATGATAAGAATATGGTGGTGGGTGTGTTTGGTATGTATAATGAACACCCAATGTGACCTATACCTCATTCATTATATATTTTTGGAAAGGATATAAAAATATCTTTAATTCCTTATCATATATTTTATTTTATTGCCTCTATGTGTGTGCCCACATTATTAATATTAGCCTTAATTAGACCTTGTATCTTGTGCTTTAGGGTAATGTATTTTTTTTATATGGCTTGATACCCTGTGATACTCACATAATCTATTTTAATCATAGTTATTTGGAAGAGGCCATGTCATATAAACCTCTTTAATGGGAGAGAGAGATATTACTTTGCATTCCAAGATCTATTGTAGAACTTGTGATGGTGACTCTATAAGATTAGTGAAGACTCTGTGTTGAGGAGTAGATAAAACCAATTTGGGAGATGGATTAGAAGCGATGTTGACTATGGACTTTGGATCATTTTTGTTCTCTATGGACCTTACCTTGTATGGAGGCTTGTTTTAACTCTTAATAGTTGATTTTTATCCATTTATGTACTTGCATTTTCCCATTAATAAGAGCATAACCTCTCTTTCGTTGACTGTGTGGCACAAATTTAGGAAATGTAGAAAACTTATTAAACAATATAGTTTCATGTAATGATGTTAAGAGACTTTGTTTAAATATGTATTGAAGCTCTCTATCTTCCATGGGGCTAGTTAATTTTACTAATATTGTCTTTTATCATACAACATAATCTATGATAGGCTCATTTAAATTTTATTTTAACTGTGCCACTTGTGCATATGATATTTTATCCTAGATGTTGATAGAGAAGTATGCTAAGAACATATCAGGTAAAGGATTTAATGTTGTGATAGATTGATTTGGTAGATCATAGAACCATTATAGGGCATAATCTTTAATACTTCTTGGAAATAACTTCATAATAAGCCAATCATTGGACATATAGTCCAAGCATGCTATGTGAAAAGCTCTACGATGATGCTTTGGGTCACCCTTTCCATCAAATAGTGTAAGCTTAGGTGCTATAAAACTAGATGGAAATGGAGTTATATTTATGTGATGTTCCAAAGGTGTATGTAAGATAATTTTAGAATCTAAGGCATGTGATGGCCTAGTGGATCCCTTATTGAGATATAACACCTTAGATTGTAGATTATAAATCTCATGCATAAGGGATTGAACATATGGAATGGAGGAACTATCCATAAGTGGTGAAGCTATCACTAGTGGTTATTGAATAAAAATATTAGTTTGTGTTATCTAATGTCTTTGAGTTGGCCCCACTAGAGGTGTAATGACATTATTAAATAGGTAAGTTGAAGATTGGCCATTATTTATTTTATTCTTGATTTCTAATATGGCTTTCAGGATATGTGCATGATCAAGGGGATGTTATAGAATTCTCTATATAAATATCTATAATACCTCATATTTTTTTATAATGATGTTATTATTATTAATTGGAGGGAGAGTGTCTTGATTCTTAATGTGTAACTTATCTTGTTCCTGGTTATATCATTCATATTTAGATGCATTATCATTAAAATCCACATACTCAGGGTGTGAAGGATGCATATATGGAGTTATGATAGGTTCCTTTTCCATATTATATGCTTAGATAGTATGAATCTAAATATGATTTATAGTATTATAATCTAGTCTATCACTTCTTCTTAATGGAATGGGTATTATTTTTTAGATGGCATATAGTAAACAAATTGGAATATTTCTATTGAAATAGAATATATGAATTCTAAAAAAAATATAGAATATAATGAAAATAGGAAAAAAAGGATACAAACCCTAAGAGCATCTAGGGTTATGGTTTTTGAATATAGGTTTTCTATGCAATAATTTAAATTTACATTGAAATTGATTTAATTAGCTAAGTTGTCTAAATAAACTAGAAAATAAGAAGTATGTAGCCTTAATTTATTGCACAATTTTTTTGATTAATGCAAACTATGGATTGAAGTAATACTCAAAGTAAGTCAAGTTCACCAAATTATTTAAAATTTTAGGTTTTTACATAGTGTAAATCCTAAGTTAGATTAAATGGATGAGATGTCTAAATCAATTAAATAATACACAATAATTAACCATTGATTTGTTATAAATTTTAACTTATTTTGACTTTATAAAAATAGTAATAAATATTCATAAATAGATACTTATTTAAAAGTGAATATAATGAAATATTTGGGTTTTAAAAAATAGGTTTTAGATAGGTATGAGTGTCATCAATAGGGTCCCTAGGTTTGATTGCTCACTGAATAACAACACCCCACCTGGATAGTAGCAACATGTTACTCTAGTGTCCTCAAAATGGCACAAGTGTCTTATTTATAGGACTGATCCTATTTTCTAGGAGCACTTGCACTTACTTTTTTGGGTTCTATTCTTATGCACATGAAATTTAGAACATTGTATTGTGCCTAGAAAATATGATATAGTGTGAAAACACTAATACTCATTGAAATTATGGTATGAGATAAAAAATGTGTGTTCATTAGTATGATAGGATATAAATCCTCAACACCTGACTAGGAAGAGAGTTTATTACATACCAATACTCTTAGGAGGGATAAATCCCAATTTATTTATCCCACCTAGTGCTTAGTTCAAGTGTAAGTGAATTCTAGAATGAGAGTGGTCTTAAATGCCTTGAGTGTGTTTAAGATTGAAAATATTTGAAATTTAGGCTTAGGGTAGATGCAGATGGTAGTGTGTATAATTAGGGTAGATTAGGGATAAAATACCTTAATTTTTCTCAACTTTTTTCATATTTGGATAGGCTTTTACATCTATTTTCCATATAGTGGATAGAGGTCAAATAGTTTTGTATTTATAGAGATTCGCAACTTATGTAGATAATAAAATTTAATTAGGATGACCTTAAGAGGGGAAAAAGTTTGAAAATATATATTTTTAGGAGATTTATGGAAAGGGACACTAGAACAAAGTTAGGGACACTAGCACCATGTGGCTCTAGTGTCCTTAATGTGGTGCTAGTGTCTAACTAGTAGACTACTAGGCACACTAGGTTGGGATCTAGGAAATCTATGTTGGGACTATGTTTGAGCTAAATAAATATGTATATGGTGTTAAAAATGGTTTTAAAATTATGATAAAGGATATAAGATAGATATAGGGATAAACAACACTCTTATGATCCAAATACCACTTCTAGGTGATTACACCCTTGGTAGTAGTAGACTTGATCATTAAAGAGTTTAAAGAGCTTCCTCCACTTACCTTTTTAGTGAAGAATTTGGTGATGTAGTTGATTCTTGGCTTGTACACCCATAAAATTATTCCAATCTACACAACATGGCCTCTAATGTGAAAATTTATGTGGTACCCTATGAGTTAGCTGGTGTTGATACCTTATGGTGGAATCATCTCTATGCCTTAGAAGGGTACCAAAATATGACGATTACTTGGGAAATTTTTGAAAGATAGTTTTAGAAGAGGTACTTAAGTGCCAACTTTAAAGAAAAAAAATATTGATTTTTAGCTAATAAATCAAGAAAACATGTTTGTCACTAAATCTGAAAAGAAATTTTTGAATGTACTATGTCATGTAAATTATATGCATGATGAAGATACTAAGGTGACAAAGTTTAAACTTGGAATAAAGGAAATATTTATGCATGACATTAATATGACAAATATGAAATCTTAGTAGCTACCATTTAGTATGCCCATAGGGTATAAGAGGAAGAAAAGTCTTGGTAAAATATGAGACAAGATTTTTAGATGAGTAGGTAACATAATAAAACCAAAACTCTATGTGCCTCTCCTAAAAATTTTAAGAAATTAGATCAAAAGTGAAGGTTTAATAGGATTAGTGGGTTTGGAAACTTACAAAGGTATAATAATAACTTTAAATCCCATAAATCACCTAAAATAGGGTAAAATATAAAAAATCAGACCTAAAAAAATCAACATGGGATAGTCATGGGAGCCAACACTATTCCTATTTCACCAACAAGAGTTGTGTAATTTTTGGAATGTGGTGATAACCAATACCAAAAGGACTACCCCAATCTAAAACTTGGACATTTCAAAAACCATGAGGTGTATGGGTCTATTCTAATTGATTTTAGTTATATAAATAGTTATATATAAATTTTTATAGCAAATAAGTGTAATTTATAATTTTTTAAAAACAAAGAAGAATGGGAGCTCAGGTTTGATATAGGTAAAATGGTACAAATATTTGATTGTTTAGAACAAGATGATTTGGATTTGGGTATTTTGAATATTAAACTAAACTTGGTTTTATCTCCCTTGGGGTCTTATGATCTCATTTTGGGTATGGACTGGTTATAACTATATAAATCAATGCTTGAATACTTTGGAAAAAGGGTTCAATACACTAGTTATTTTGGAAGAATCATGAAATTTCAAGGCATTCAAAGTCCTAAGACATGCAAGAACCTTTCATCCTTGAAAAAGAAAAAAATTGTACACAAGGGCTATTAATTTTGAGTATTCCAAATGTAATAATTGTCCAAGGATAATGAACCATCATGAAAATATTTACCTTTATTTACGTAATTTATGGATGTGTTTCCTAAAAATATGTCTAGACTTCAACCTAAATGGGAGTTTGAATTTTCTATTGACATTATTCCTAGGGATACACCTACATCTAAGGATACTTATAGTATGAATGTGGTCGATTTATAATAATTAAAAGTCCATATGTAAGAAATTTTAGAAAATAGAAACATTAGACAATGTGTATCCCATTAGGGTGCTCAAGTTATATTCTTAAAGAATAAAGATGTAGCCTTGACATTGTGTGTGGACTATTGCATGATCAATAATTTTTATCCTTTACCTATGATAGAGGATTTATTTGATTAAATTAAGGGAGTAACTATCTTCTTGAAGATTGATTTGAGATTAGGATACCACAAACTGAGAATCAAGGAGGAAAACATGCATAAGACTACTTTTCAAACTAGATATGATCATTATGAGTTCACTATTGTGCCATTTGGATTAACTAATGCAATTTCTACATTTATAAATTTAATGAATAGTTTCTTCATGGATCACATGGATAAATTTGTGCTAGTTTTCTTAGATGATATTCAAATTTATTCTAAAAATGTAATTGAACATGAATATCAATGGAGATTAGTACTAGAAATACTAAGGAAACATAGGTTATATTTGAAGCTTTCCAAATGAATTTTATTTTAGATTAATATTAATTAATTAGGGCCTACATCTCTAAGGATGGTATTTATGTAGATATGAAAAAATATCAAGGAAATACAAGAATGACATGCTCCCACTAACATGCATGAAGTGTGTAGTTTTATTAGTTGGATTGTTATTACTACATATTTATGGAAAATACTTCTAGCATAGCCATCCCCATAACTTATAGTTTATTGGACTTTTTTTATTAGATGCTCCTCTATGAATAGGAATTTAAAAATATTAAATATCTCTTAACTAAAACACCTATACTTGTCATTACTTATTCAAATGGTAATTTTAAAGTCTAGGTAGATGTTTCCAAGGAAGGATTTGGTGGCATTCTAACCCAAGAAGGAAAAGTGGTAGATTATGAGTCATGAAAACTCAAAGAGAATGAAAATAAATATCCTATGCATGATATGTATCTTTATACCATATTACATTTTTTGAAGTAGTGGAGATATTTTCTGTCAGGGAAACACTTTAAGGAGAAATTTGATCACCACATCTTGTAGCACTTGTTTTCCAAGAATGATTTGAATGCACACCAACAAAGATGGATAGAATTTGTGATAAATTTTGAAATGGATATTTCCTATGTCAAAGGTAAGTAAAATAATGGCATTGATGCATTTACACAACATACATACCTTTATATGATATCTCTAATCAAATATAATTTGATAAATGTTTTGTTAAAATAAAAACTTTCTGGTGGATACTACCATAAGGTAAGAGTAGGTTTAGCTAATGATCCTATTACAAATTCATTTGATAATTTTTTTATTTAAAGTGATGGCCTTATTAGGCATAAAATATAATTTTTGTACCTAAACCTAGGGACTTGAAAAATCAAGTTTTGAAATAATTGCATACAACACCTCACTATGCTTATTTGGGTGTCATGAAGATGACATATGAAATAAAAAGGAACTTTTTTTTTAGCTTAAAATGAAACATGATGTGGATATTTTTATTATAAAATGATTTGAATGACAATATATTAAGGATGATATTTTCCACCATATAGGTCTTTTGTATCCTCATGAAGTACCAAAAGACTAGTTGGTTGTAATCTTAGTTAATTTTATCCCTAGGCTACCTAAATATCATATCAAGAATGATACCTTTTTGGTGGTGATTGTTAAGTTTACCAAGGTTATTCATTTCATTGGTGGTGATTTAAATAATGATTCTTTCATGTTTGTGGAAATATTTATAAAATAAGTTTTTTAGCTACATGGCATGCTGGAAGTGATCATCTTAGATAGAGATAAATTTTTCACATCAAGGTTCTGGAAAACTTTGATCTAAACATTTAAAACATGCTTTAATTTTAGTTCTACATAACACTTGGAAATAAATGGTCAAACTAAAAGGATAAATCAAGTGGTTGAGGTCATGTTGAGAATGTATGTCATGTACTATAATAATAAGTGGGAAGATTTTCACCTTTTAGTTGAGTTTTATTATAACACTTATCACTCTATAATAAAAATGGATTCCTTTGAATATATATATATATATATATATATATATATATATATATATATATGGGCATACATGTAGAAACCCACTTAGATGGGACAATTTTAAAAATATGTATATTTATATACTTGATGTGATTTAAGAATATGATAAGTAGATGGACATTATTCACCAAAATATGAAAATTACTTATGATTGGTAAAGGAGTTATATAGATCAAAAAAGACTACCATGTGAATTAAATTTGGGTGATAAGATATTTTTACGTGTTACACCTTAATTTTTTTACATAAAGTATGTGAAGTCATATAAATTAGATCCATGCGTTTTGGAACCTTTTGACATCATGGAAAAGATTAGTCTTGTTTCCCATAAGCTAGCCCTTCCTCTTTCTGTGTTTAAGATTCATAATGTATTCCATGTTTATTTTATTAGAAAATACATATTTGATTCTAATCATATTTTATATTGGAAAATTATTTAGGTTACAAAAGAGGAGAATATGCAATTAGAATTAGTGAGGATCTTAGACCTTTTTAGAGTTAGGATGTGAAACTGATAAATTCAATAGGTACTAGTCCAGTGGGACCCATTGAATGAAAGGAATGCTATGTTGGAAGATGAGAGTAATTTTAGAAAAAATAACCTAAAAATATCTTATTAATCACCAAACATATCCTATTTAAGTGGGAGAGGATGTCAAAAACTAGTTTTGAACTAATTAAAAACTATGGATTATTTATGTGGACATTTGCATAAAATTTTATATGTTGTTTTTATTATAAAATTATAATATCATGACATGATTTATATGATCTAATTTTTAGTTTATTATGTCATTATTATGAAAATGACTATGTTTATGATGTTTTATCTCAGTTGATTATTTAGTTATGATCATTTGATGTTATATTGGTTCAGATATTGTTGATGTCTTCTTTTTATGATTGCATGAACTACCGTGAGCTAGGTTTTATTGATGGAGTTTAATTGGTAAGGTTATGTATGTGGAAATTTTATTACATTATGATGATGAGGATTAAGACATATGAGTTTCAAAAATAACCATAGTTGGTTAGTAGGTTGTTTACTCATTGTCTATTGACTGTTGCCTTTTGACTAAACTTGTCTATTAGTCTTTAGTTTGAGTCTTAGATTTGAGTGTGATTTAATATTTTGATTAGTTATTTAATATAATTGGTTATTAATTTGGGTTTTTATATTATTTGACATAATCTTAGTCAATCATAATTGGAATAATATTATTTTTAGATATTGACTTTGATTGGATTCATATTTTGGAAATGATATAGTCAGACCTGTACTTATCAATTATGTTTTCATGTGATAGACATGCATATAGACTTATTTGTTTTTAGAAACATTTTTTATTTATTTAAATCATGTGGATTTAATATCATTTTCATTTTTCTAATTCTTGGGTGTATTATATTGAATTTCCTAGCATGATATTATTGGGTCCTTACATTGGCTTCTGGTGACAATATGTGGCTTACTACATCTTTATTGAATGGTCCTTAATCCATTGACTAGCATTGTTTTATTTTATTTTATTTTTATTTTTAATAAATAAAGGGGATCTTGGACCCATATAAATTGTATGCATGGTAGTGATGTGCATCATTGAATTAGTGTTTGGTTTTATTTTGAAGTGGTCCTAGTTTATTATTTTAATTTTAGGAAGTGATGGAGAGATAGACAAGCTTGATAGGAACCCCAAATTACACTATGAACTATGTGGAAGTTTATATTTGATTATTAGTCTTTGGATCTTTGATAATTGAATGAGGACTATTGAGTTAAAGTGTGATAAAAATAATAATGTATTTTTTCTAGAAGAAATGGGGGATGTGGGGGAACAAGGATTTATTATCTCCATTCTACTGCACTACAACCCAAGCTATTCCATTAAATCTATAGGCATATAAGGTATTAAAATTATCAATTTTCCATAGAAGATGGGTCACATTTTTAAATAAGATAAATCACCAAACAAGTGGAGGAATTCTCTTGTGTGGAAAATGGGAAGAAATAAAATGTGAATACTTATAGTAAGTTTGTGATAGTTTTTGGTTATTATCTTATTTTTATATGAAAAGGAATTAAATGAAATGTAAATAATGAAATAAGTCAAAGTTTAATTCATAATTTGAATTACATGTACATTTTTAGCAATGTAATTGTGATGTATTGGAAAATGTTTTTGGACATTTTAGTTTTCTAGGGTTTTGAACCCTTCTTGTTGAGTGAACACTAAGTGTTCATGGTATATAATCTAAAATATGGTTGTGAGAATTTAATTTCATTTCAAAAACATGTAGGGATTTATTAGATGATTTGTGTCATGGTTTTATAATACCAATCCAATGTAATTCCCTCAAGATTCTTAAGGAAAATTTGGGCTACTAATGCATCCCAAAATAATAACTCTCTAATGGTTGTTGCATAAGCCTTGACATATTTAATTTGGGTTTAATTATCCTTTGTATTTTGGGACTATATCAAATTATAAAGTAACAATAACCCATCAAATGATATGATCGAAATAATCCTTTCAATATTTATCATATGTCTCCCTGCTGATGAAATCTATTAAAAGAGTGTTAAGACAAGCTTGGGTAAAAGATGTCAAATAGGAAGTGGGAAAAACAAAATGAGGGGAAAATGATGTCTCTTTAGTGAGTGGAGTATAATATGCTCTAAAATATTTATCTAGTTATGTCTATTTAGAAAAATGTGATAGTATTATGGTAAGAGTTTTAAAGAGGTGTGTCAATCAAAAATTACATAGCTAGAGCATACATGGGTGGTGTACTAGTAGTGCATAGTTAGGAAGAAACATGGGTGATGATGTAATATCTACCATATTATTTATAATAACATAAGATAAATGATCACCAATATAAATTTGAGTGGAAGGTTTATTAGGCATGGGTAGGTTTGATGTCTTAGGATTAGGGAAACAAAGGTAAGAAGGTCTCTTGGGTTTTAATTTGGTTTAAAACTAGTTGGAAGAGAAGTGGGTTGATATTGTTACAAATAGTAAGATGCCCCTATAGTAGTAATGGTATAGGAATTAATTTTATTAATTAATCTTGGGGTCATCCCTTGGTTAGAGGGATTAGTTTGAAGGGAGGCTTAGTTTCTATACAAGTCCTAAACATATCCTACCAAAGTGGAGATGAGGTCATTTAAAGCATAATTAGTAGTAGGTTTTGGGGAATTTATTGTGGGAGGACCTAAGATAAGTGAATGATAACTTGTATAATAAGTTGATTTATGTTTAATTTATCTATAAGAGTCATTATGGGTTGTTTGGGTGGTGTGAGAACAAATTGATTGGTATTAGAAGTTGGTGAAGATAGTTGTAGTCTACTTAATTATTCTTCTAAAATATGAATTCTCTTAGTGTACTAATCATATATTTTTGTACTTTTTATTTCAAGGTTTTATAAGATGATATAGATTTTATTTAGGACATGATGATACATTCCACCTCCACTATTTAAGGCCATGCCATTACAATTATGAAAATTACTATCAAACTCTTAAGGATCCTAAAAATCTTGAGATAAGGCATAAGACTTGGTTTGTAGTGTGGAGGGAGAAATGTTGTAATATGGAGACTAGTTTTCAATGTTTTGACTTGATGTTTTAGTACATCTAAATAAATAAGGCCACTTTTATGTTGAACACCTCTTTTATAGGCCTCAATGATAAAATACCTATCGAAATAATCTCTAAACATACTCTAGGAGGGTTTAAACACCCACATAATAAATATAAGAGATAAAAAGATAGAGGAAATAAAATAAAAGGATAAACAAAAAAGTATAATCCTTTCAAGTTGGGTTCACTATATTTTTAGATGTGGATATAGACACACTAACCTTGTGTATTTAACCTTCCAAGATTGAGTCGATATTTCCAAATAGGAATGATATGATAGATGGGATACTAATATGGTTGGTTTTATTGAGGTGGTTGAATAAGAAGAGTTAGAAGATCTAGTTGGTTTGCATGAAATAATCACACAATATTTTAGGAAATGAGAGGTAATGGATGATTGTGTCTATATGAAAATATTTTAGCTACATCAAAACCTTTATTGAAGGAAATTAAATGTGGTGTAATAATATCCCATGAATATCTAGATTATAAAAGAACTAGGTAGTCGAACTCTTTCTCTATGTTACTTTATACGAATGAGTTAAATTAAGGTTAGAGTAATATATGTATTTGATTAGCTCTATTAGGCAAAGATTTCCTAGACAATGTTATTCATAAAGAGAATGAAATTAGATAAGGCTAGACCTAAAGATGAACTAAGAAGTCAAATTTGAATGTTTCATTCTTATCATGCTAAGAGGTGAATTTGTTTGGCTAAATGGGATATAGAAAACCTAATTTTATCATCTAGATAATTTAACTAACTAATGATAAGGCTAGGTAAATATTTAGGGTAAAAGACTTGCATCTGAAGTTAAGTGTATATCACTTTGGATGTTCTATGTAAGTATAGGGGCTGGTACTCAAGGAAATGTTCTTTCTCTATGTAGATTCACTTGTTTAGGAAATGCCATTTAAAGGCAAGGAAACATTTTTTATGCTTTGATGTGTTGTGGTTTTATAAAATATTGGTATTATTATCTTGTGTTTTTTTTAAATATGTGTTTATTAATTTTACTATTTATGTGATTGAATGTTTAGTTTAATGAAATTTTGTTGTGTTTAGAAACTAATGTTTTAAATATGACTAAAAAAACTACTAATACTAATATAAATAAAGATGTTGAAAGTAAATAAAGTAAATTATTTTATTTTTATTTTTTCAAGATGTGATATGTGAATACAAATAAATTTGTAATTGAATTTAAAATATATGAATGTATTTAATTATCCTCTTTATTTTTTCACATGAATTTATTTATTTAAATTAAAATATTTATTGGAAAATTTTATTTGCATTCCAAGATTATTTTAGTTTAAAAGAGGTTGATAAAATTTAAACCCATTATTTATCTATTATTGATTACTTCTTAGAATAATAATTATAATAATATCATCATTTAAATAACCTCCTTATAATTTTCAAATATTCAATATGACATTAAAATTAATATCTTCAATTTGAAATTTAAACTGATTATTCACTTCATGTCGGTTAACATTTTATATACTATTTTTGATGCTTGAATATCATACATGCATTAAGCAATAAATAATTTACAAACTTAAGAAGGTTTCAATATAGTTAAGCATATTATACAACTAACCAAAAATAAAGTCATACACAAATTTAATACACTTGATTCCCAATGCTAAATATTTGATATTATTTTATTGACACCTAATGTTATGTGGTGTTAGTGTGTAAACAATACAATAAAATAAAATAAATTCATAGACCAACTACCTACCCATTCTCAATGGTACTGAATCACTCTAATAGGGTTCAATGTTAATTTATAATTCAAACATGTATACCACCCACTCTCTTTATCTTGTCCTATAAAAATCACATTTATGAATATCTCCTCAATGATACCCTCCATATTTTTAGGGAAAGGAAACATGTGTTTCACCCACACACTCAACAAAATTTGTCAAGTGGAAAAAATGGAGAAAATATTCAAATATAATTTTTAATATAAGGTCTAAATATATTTTATAAATGTAACCAGTAACACTATGTTAAATCCATTTATCAATAAAATATAATAATCACATGAAGTATATTTGATATAATTATAAATAATCAAATAAATTTAATTTTATGTTATACATTAAAATAAAATTAAATAAATTGAGATCAGTCACTTTCCACCACATTTGTTCAATATGAGAAATTCAATTCATTTGGCATTAATATTAATAAGCAAGTTAAATATGTTTGATGCTAACCAAAAAATCAATTCCTTTTTGAGTAGAATTAAAACAAACATGTAAATCTATTTGACATTCATAATAATTTAAATCATTTTAGTGTTAGTCTAATAATTAAAATCATATAAGAAAATAAAAAATAAATATCATCTAACTAAACATTTATTAATTATATATTTTTTTCAGAACATGGAATAGTATTTAAATTAGAAACTCTATAATATTGATGTCTAAACCAAATAAATCCATGTGGCACACAACACTACTTATTATAAAAAACAATAGATAAATAATCTATTAGTAAAAAATAATATGTGACATTAAGGAAGTGGGAACATATTGTGGGAAGGTATGATCATTTTACATTTTCATGTATATAGTCTTTTTGAGATGATTTGTAAACTGCAGTTGTTATCCCCAAGCTCTACGCTTATTAGGTGGGGTTATTTACATCCTTGATGTCAAAATATATTATCCTTTCCCACTTGATTAAAGTGTCTTGTCTTCACTATGTATTTATACATCACCTTTGTGGCACTTTTCCTCCTTATATGTCCATCTTACCATTCCAAATAGCCTATTGACAGATGTTTCTACTAGATAATCAATTTATAAAATACATATATTATATTTCCTTTATTTAAAAAGATAAGAGATCTAGCATGAAATAACTTAGCAGTCTAAATCAAGAAACTAGACTTAAATTGGGTGGCAAATATAAATCTAAGTAGAGTTAAGCATATCTTCAACAAAAAAACTATATTTTTATAAAGTTAAATTAAGACTAGTAAATAAAACTAAAATAGAGATCCAAATATTCCAAAGAGTCCTCTAGTTCTTCAGTATGTTTTTGTCACTTCTTTTGGATTTGGGTCTTGGCCATGGTGGTGTTCCCATCTTTGATATTATTCTTTTTTTCCACAATAATATTCATTTTTTTACTTTCAATTTTGCATGGTTCTTCACCACTAACATCCTCTTGCCTCTTCCTTATATTCTCTTATTGATATTTTTTATAACCTATTGATTTGTTTTTCCATTTTTTCTATTTATTTAGCCATTTGCTTGTCCTTATTCTCATTCTCAGTGTCCTCTTTCTCTTTCTTGATTTTCTCTTTAAGAAAATAATTAAGTATATTTGTGGTATTCCTCTTCACATCCCATTTTTTAATCTATCTAGAAATTTGAGGCTCTTACAAATACTCCTTGATGCTCTGGGTTTCCACATTGAGGATTTTTAATAGATAAAATTGCTTGTTTAGCTTATCCTCCATATTTTCAAACTTAAAATAAGCAACCCCATCTTATTTTTAGTTACAATAGTTGGGGTATCCCTTTATTTCTCCATAAAGACTTATTTCCATTTTAGGGAACTTTTGGCCATATGAGGCCATTAATCTCACTTCATGAGCTTGGAATCATTCTTTACCAACCCCATTTGAAGATTCCAAAGGCATAATATAGCCTCCTTAAGCTTTATGAGGGTATCCACTTCCAAATCCTCAGACTTAGGGTTCCTAACCTCATCCACTTCCTTGGGATGAAAATTTTACCTACTTTAAGAATCCTTACCTTTACCTTTATTGATATTTTTGGATGCTTGGGGAAGAATCTCATCAAACCCTCTGAAATAATCCATAGATATTTCCTCATTCTTCTCAATAGGTTGTAAATCTAAATTATCAAGCTCTTCCTCAATTTCATCTACAAAGATATTTTACATCTACACATTAAGGATATATTCTCTAATTAATCTACCCACATTAGTTTGGGATGATTTAATAATGATGGAAATGAGGGATTGGTATGAAATAGTGTCATACATTTTCATTTGGTATGCAATAATAAAGCTTTCCAAGGACCTAATAAAGAAATAAGGGAAACTAAATAATCTCTAGTTCTTGAAATTATTTAATAGAACATAATGGTGTGAGTAAAGTAATCTATGCTTACCTTTAAGACTTAGATACTTTAGGATTTGAAGGCAAAACTCAAATCAAGGGTAGGGTAAGTCCATACACATAAATCTATTTTTAGTTTTTTGGATATACTTGTTAGAGTTGAAAGATATTTTGATGATCTCATTATTTCTACATTAATCTTTAAAATATTTCACCTACTTGCAAGACAAACCCATCATCCCTACTATGACTTCCTCAGTGATGGGTATAGTAATTTATTTCATCTTGACAATCCTACCATCCCATGCCATGGTGAATATTTGGAAAGCATGGGGCCAAATCCCATTATCCACTTATATAGGTTTCAATCCTAATATTTTCAAAATTATCTAAATTTAGCTATTTTATTTAATATGCACATAATAAATCGGCTCGTTGTGATCTCTATCACCTCCCATTTTAATATAAAAAATGTTGTTGGCATTGCTCAATCCCTCTATATTTATAAAATTGTTAACCAAAAAATTAATTCCTTTAAAGATCCACTTGAACTCTTGATAAATTGGAATGAAAATAAAAATCTTCAAGGATTGGCTCCCATCTTCCTCAATCTTCAAACCAATAGCCCATGTAAAATTATAATTAAAAGTATCATCATTACTCATGGTGCACACATTTAAAACATTAAACATAGTGTTTTACTTCATAATTTTGGAAGTATATCTACCCTTCTCATAATTCCATTTCCTTGTTAAGTTTTTTAATGAAGGCTAGAGTCATGTCCTTAAATTTCATATATTTTTTAAAGTTTTGGCCACCTACCCCAAGGTTAGTCATATAGACCACAAAATTATTTCATTTCTTGTAGACATGCTTGATGTTAACATATGAAAACTTAGAATTGAATTTATTTTCATGTCTAATCTCTTTTAGGAGATTTTAATAAGGATTAAGCCTTTCTTTAAGGTAGATGATGATGTTTAGAGAGTCACCCTCAATAATAATATTATTGATTTTTATCTCCATGGTCACTTATAATCCCAATAAAACCACTTTGTATTCCATAAAATGATTATTTTAGGTCCCCATAAGCTTTGCTACCAAAAAAAAACCTTTTTTGTCTCTAATGACACCACCTCCTCCTACTTTCCCAAGTTTACCTTTAGTTACCTCATCAATGTTTAATATATACCAGTTAACCAAATGCTTACTCCAATTAAATTGATTTATGTCTAAATTTTTAGTGAGGCTTATATTATCCTTTGGTAGATTAATAGTCTAGTCCTAAATAATACACACAACATGTTCCATTAGGATAACTTTCTCTTTATTATTTTAGTTGTATTTTATTAAAGCCACCTAGTATTTCTAAATGGTCTCATAAATCATCAACCTAACTAATCCAAGGCTATTTTTACTATTCCAAAAGACTTTAGAATTATTTTCCTTCCATAATCCTAAGAAAATATGAGAGAGGGTAAGATGTGAAAGGAACTTTAGCTCTCATTGTCTCCAAGGTGTTTTCCATTATAGAATTAGGTCTAAAAATGAGTTGGGCTTCACCCAATAAAGGTTAAATAATGTGAGGAATAAATATAATAATTTTGATAAAAATAGTAATATAAGATAAAATGATTAATATATCCATCATCCCTTTCACATAGCCAACATATGTTAAGGATGACCATCCCTATCTTTATGAGATTACCTAAAGATAAGATCCTATTTTGAGCTACTAGCTAATAAAATATATTGATTTTTTGGGTTAGGTCCTTCACCCATAATTTATTCCTCTAGAATCCTTCTTCCCCCATTTCCAAATATAGAAAATAGCATAAATTAACTGGATAATCTCCCAATTATTCCAAGTGCCAAATTAAATAATTCTCTTATGGGTGAATGTTGATGTGAACTTCCTTTAAATTTTGGTTCAACAAGTCCAATATTTATATGTTAGCCTCATCCTCAAACTCAAAGTGAGGAGTATTATAGGATGGACCTCATTCATTAGTTTCCTAATAGTATTTGAACTTTATCCCTATAGTTCCTTTTAATATTTGACCTACTATATCCCAAGATATTTTGGATCTTAGGGGAAAGTTCTAAAACTATGGGTCATCTAAAAAATATTTTTTTTGCTCATTACCAGTGATCCACTTGATGCCTTTACATAATAACTCAATTCTTTTAGTCAAATCTTTCCAAAATTAGTCCCTTGGCTTGAAAATATTTCCATTAAGATACTATATTTTGAATTTCCCTATAAATACTTATCTCTAACTATTTTTGTCCATAAGGACTCATCCTTTAATAATTTCCATCACATTTTAGAATTTATGGCAATATTCATGATTTTGATATTTCTTAGGCCCAACACCCATTTTTTTTGGGGATGAAAAACCTTATCCCATACCACTAATGAAACCTATTTCTTACTTCACTTCCTGACTAGAGTAATCTCCTATGAATTTATTCAATTTTATTTACTACTTTGGATGGCATGCAAAAGAGAGACATTAAATAAATTGAGATAATTTGAAGGGAGATTTTAACCAGTTGGAGTTTACCAAGTTGAGAAAAAAGGGATCCTTTTAATCCTAATATTTTCCTCTAGATTCTATCAAGGAATGGGTTCTAGTATTCCTTGGGCATTCTTCCATTAAAAAGAGGAATCCCTAAGTAGAAATATGGAAACTTTTGTATTTGACATTCAAGGATTATAGATATCCTTTTTTAGAGAGACTCTTAAGTATTAACAAAGAAGACAAATTTCTAAGTTAATAATTAACCCATAACCTCCACATAGTATTAGAGAATGGAATTTAAAGATGTGGATTCCCACATCGAAGCTTCTCTAAGAACAAAAGTATCATTGAAAAATTATTGGTGAGTGATAGGGCCCATGAGTGGAGCTATTTACAATCCATTTACCTGAACTTATATTCTAGCCTTCTCCAATCTCCTCCCAAGAGCTTACACAATTATAATGAATAGGTAAGGGGAGAAAGTATCCCCTTGAATAAGATGTATCTCCACATAAAATATCCCTACCAGAGCTCCATTAATCAAAGCTAAAAATTTAGGTGTGGAGATGTAGGCATAAATTAGACTTCTAAACTTAGGGATGAAACCACTTTTCTCAATGATTTTATCAATAAATTTTTAAAAGACTCTATCATAGGCATTTTTTAAATCAATATTTAGGAACAACTCTACTCTAGTTGATTTCTCCAAGGAATGAAGAGCCTCATAGACTAGTATGATTCCATATCTGATTTACCTTCTAAAAATGAAGGCCCCTTGATATTATAAAATGATTTTAGAAAAAAAAAAGGTTAAATTATTAACACCAAAATTTTGGCATAAATTTTTAAAAAAGTGTTGCATAAACTTATTGATCTAAAACCATTCAAATGATCCACTCCTTTCTTATTTGTAAGTGTTAACCATTTTGACCACAAGTCAAATTGAGTCAACCCCATATAGTATAAAAATTTATATGGGGGTATATTATAGACTCATAGGGTGTTTCATGGTTAATTTTATGTAATTTAATGTCTTATTAGCCTTGGTCATAGTCCAATTTAGTCCTTATGTCATTTTGAGTTAGGGAGGGGTCACATATGGGTCATTAAATGAAGTGGTACTATTTTATCAGGTGTAAAAGTGTTATAATATATATATTAACATCCATCATGTCATTCCATATCATATTCATTTTCAATAATGTTAGTACTAATATAATCTTATAGGTGTTAACTGAAAATCAAGAAAATAAGTGAAAAAGAGGGAGTTTTAAAGGTTGTATAGCCTATGGGAGAGAGTGGAAATTGGGAGAAGATTATGTAATGGATATTAATATTCCATTACTACATTTACATTCTTTAAATTCATTTTAAGTTACAAAAATTTTCTAAAACCATTCTATATCCTCATCGCTCCACTAGGCAAGTAGAACTAGTCAATAGGTTTCTTCTTAGTATGGTTAATAGGAAGAATTCTAGGTAAAATGATATTGGTTATGGATAGTAAACTTGGTAATATTAAAATTATTATTTTTAGTTAAATTATTGAATTACTATTCTTTATGAACCATACTTTATAAGTTTATTGTCTTTTTCTATATACTAATCCCCACACCCTATAGGTTTTGCTCATATTTGAGATAGTTTATACAATCAAATTGGTTAAATGGATTAAATATGATATTAATTTACTTATAACATGTTATAAATCTTTTTTTTCATGTTTTTAAGTTTTTTCATGAATTAAAACCTCTTAGGTTGTAGGTGGAGTATGCTAGTGAGGTTACAGTCAATTTTCATCAATTATAAAAGGTCTCTTTCTCTATAATGGATTAAAATAAATGTGATATGATGTTACAATAATATTATATGTCGTTAAAATATCATACTTTACATTTTAAATATCAAACCTATATCATTTATGGAGGTGCAGTCAATAATGCTTCACACAGTCAACTTCCTATAGGTTCCATCTGTAGTCATGGTGTATAAAGGCTTTAATCATGTTCATGGAGGTGTAATGAAGTTTATAAGGAGGTTTATCACGTTATTTTATAATTAAAAATGACACCAATCATGATGATATTCTCTCAAGTGATGTATGCAAAATGTGATGACCAATACCTCTACACACACAGTCATACTCCATTAATATGCACCTACATGTACTATTGAGAAGATAAATAATGTTAAAAAGGAGAAACTATCTAGTTTAAATAACTTCATGGTTTAAATTTTTTGTTTTTATAATATAATGAGGTTAAATATTAGTTACAAGGTCACATTTCAAGCATATAGGTCATGACCACATTCATTACCTTGATGACAATTGTATCAACACCTAAAAGAGGATGAAAAAAATGAAATGGGAGTATTTAAGTTTTTTTTTAAAGTAATTAAAGTTGTCAAGATTAATTTTATCACTTTAAGAGACTAAAAATATGATTATAATTCCTATACTATGCACATTTCTTAGGTTTCTACTCACTACCCTACAACCTATAAATGACCACCTATAGGTGGCTTATACAGAGTTTTCAGGGTGTGATATAAAGATGTCAAAACATGTTTTGAGAATTTATTAAGGTTTGTGGAGGTTGGGGAAACCATGATAGTCATGTTTGAAACATTAGATTGGTAGGAAAGAGTGATAAACCACTTCAAGAGGAGAACTAAGTTTTAAGGACTTGTTTCCTTAAAACACCAAAACAAAGGCCTAAGAACTTTTTTTGATGCCATATAACATTGTATCATAAAGTTTAAGTCAAGATTAAGGTATTTATATTGTCTCACTATCCTATTGAAATATAATTTAAAAATGTAATGGATGTGTGACTAGAGGAAAGTAATTTTTGGAGGCTCCCAAGTCATGAAATTTTTCACTACATTTCTTTAGTGTTGTCTATAAGATTTGAACTTCAAACTAAGCTCTACACCTAAAGTTGAAATATGGAGGCATGTGTTCATATTAAATGGTATTTTTGAGTTGAGAGAGCACAAAGGTCATAAATAAAGAGTTTATATGAAAGGTATGGACTTACATCATCACCTATAGGTGCATTGCCATTAGAATATCCACCTATAGTCTGATTGTAGGTACTCACTAACCATGACACATACCTTGGAGAACTACTAAGACTTTAAAAATACATTTGACATTATGAATTTATTATAGATAACTTAAAATGAATAAAATGATATGAAATATTTATTTTAATGTGAAGACACACTTGTGGGACCCTTGTTATGCCATCAGTGGTCAACTATAGTTGATTGTAGTTCACAGTGAGCTTGTGCATAGCATTATAGGTGTTGACATAGCCTAAACATGAGGTGAATGAATTAAAATGACTATCTAATATCCTTTGGAAATTTAATAAGGTCTTTAATATATTTTTTAAATGTCTAACCATGCAAGTATTTACATACAAGCACCTCTTTCATAAGGAGAAACATAGAAAACATAGTCAACACCTCTAGTAAGCCAAGTGTAAGGTCTACAAGAAAGGAGTTAGAAAATAATAAAGAGTGTGATAATGATATAAATATTAATGATGATTTTTTACATCATATTAAATTCTCAAAGAAATAAAATAGATCATTAAAAGGCCTAATCTCTAGGATATGCCATATACATAATCACACATAGTCAACCTATAGACTAGACTAGTCAAGGTGAGAGTGAGTAGAAGAGAAGTTGGCAAAGGATTAAGTTCTAAATGTATTTGAAATGGATCCAAAAATTTAAGTTTATGATATCATGATTATTATTTCATGTAAATAAGGCGAGGGAAGTTTTAAAAGGCAACATATAGTCAGATGATAAAAGCCTCTACACAGTCAACCTTCTCAAGAGTCTATCTTAAGGTTTTAAGGAGTTGAGGGTGCTAGGAGGGTAACCCAGCCTTGAAATTCAATAAATAACATCAACATGTATTATATAAGATCATAAAACAATCATTTTTCCTATGATAATAGGGTAAATACCATCTATTTTATCTCAGTTAGATGGCACTCCCCAAAGATGTAAATCATATGGGTCTAGAGGAATGAAGATGAGAGAGTGAGATAGAGTGAATTAAAAATTTAAAGGAAATTTTGAGAGTTATATAACATATGAAAAAACATGAAAAACCATTCAAAGGTGACTAAAACATGTCAAGGTGGTCCAAACCCATATTGGAGTAGATAGACCTATTAGGTCTCAACAAATCTAAAGCCCAAGAAGGGGTCAACTTCATTTACAACCTAAGATAAATGTTACAAAGAATTATAACATGTTTGTGTGGAGTCATAAGGTGTGTTAAATATGTTGGAATGTAAATGAAACCAAATTAAATCCATTTATTGGATCAGACTAATTTAGGGTGTGTATAATTTATGAATAAAGCTTAAGTAGGTAGATTTAGAACCTCACACCTACATGAAGGTTTAGCATGGGAACTTGAGTAGTTGGGAGATGTTAGATAGGGTAAATAAAATTTTTATTATGGAATTTCTTTAGGTTTCAAATGTTAGAGATTTATTAACAAACTTTAAGTGTGAAAACCACTTAAAACCCTCTCAAACCCTTGCTAAGGACCTCATTGGAAAGATGAAGGAGTAGAGGTATATAGATAGAATATAATGTCTTAGGAGATGGTTGGAGATTGAAGAATAATATCTAGGGATACTTTACATCAACTTGAGTTCTACCCTACTTGTATGGATAAGGTGGAAATTGGCTTTTCTTGACTATTTTTGGTGTTGTGTAGGTATGGAAGGGTTTAAAATGATGCAATCCACTTTGGGAGAGATCTTGGGACTTAAAATAACCCACCATGTTCATTTAATGATTTATATAAGTGAAAAAGTGCCTATATAAGTGAATTCATCTCAGCCAGTCAAAGTTGACATAGTAAACAAGCTAGTGAGAGAGTGAAACATTTAAGTGAGAGGACTTTTAAGGACTAATTGAGTAATCTAAAGGCCATGAGAGGTCCCTATCATATTACAAATGAAGTGATAAAATTTTATTAGGTAAATTTATTTTGTAATATCTATCTCAATGTCAATCATGTCATTCCATATCATATTACTTGTCAAGAATGTCATTAATAATATAGAATTGCATGTGTTAATTGAAAATCAATAAAACAAGTGAAAAAGAGGGAGTTTCAAAGGTCATACAGCCTATGGGAGAGAGTGGAAGATGGGATAAGATTATGGAATGGATATTAGGCTTAAATTATTCTGTTACATTCTTTAAAATATTTATAAGTGCCAAAAATGGGTTAAAACTATTCTATCTCTCCATTGTTCCAGTAGGCAAACATAACTAGTCAACAAGATTCTTCTTGGTGAGGCCAATAAGAAGACATATAGGTAAAATACTATTGGTGGTTGATATTAAAATTGGTTAGATTCACATTAATTTTTAAATTTCAAGGATTTTCTTCATATGCTTTATGAACCATCCTTTATAAGTTGATTATCTTTTTCTACATACTAATCCCCACACCCTAAATGTTTTTATCTTGTTTGAGATATTACATATAATCTAATTGATTTAATGGATTAAAAAGGATTTTAATTTTCATATCACATGTTATACATATTTTTTTCATGTTTGGAAGTGTTGATGAGTTAAACTTATTAGGTTATAGGTGGATTATGGTAGTGAGGTTGTAACTAATTTTCATAAATTATAGAAGGTATCTTTCCCTAAAATGTATAAAAACCAATGTGATATGATGTTATAAGAATATTATATGTCATTAAAATCTTTTACTTTCCATGTTTAGTCTCACACCTATATCATTCATGGAGTTATAGTTAAGAATGCTTCACACAGTCAACTTCCTATAGGTTCCATCTACAGTCATCATGTATGAAGGATTCAATAAAGTTCATGGAGGTGTAATTATTTTTATAAGGAGTTTTATCAAATTATTTTATCATGCACAATAAATCCAAGCATGAGGAGATGCTCTCAAGTAATATATGCAAATTATGATGACCAATACCTCTACACATAGTCATACTCCATTAATATTAATTGCATATAGCTCATGACCACATTCACTGCCTTGACTACAACTATATCAACACCTATAAGAGGTAGAGAACATTAAAATGGGAGTATTGAAGTTTGTTTCATAGTAATTCAGGTTTTAAATATTCATTTTATCTCTTTGATATATTCAAAATCTAATTACAGGTCCTATACTATGTACATTGCTTAGGTTTCTACTCATTTCCCTGTAACTTACAAATGACCACCTGTAGGTGGCTTATATAGAGGTCTGAGGGTGTGATATAAATATGTTAAAACATGTTTTGAGACTTTATTAAGGTTTTTTGAGGTTTAATAAACCATGATAGCCATGTTTTAAACATTGTATTGGTAGGCAAGAGTGAGAAACCACTTCAAGATAATTAAACTTAGTTTCAAGGACTTGCTTCCCTAAAACACCAAAATACAGGCATAAACACTTTTTTTGATGCCAAGAACATTGTATCATGAAATATAATTCAAGATGAAGGTATACATATTGTATACCTATCCTATGGGAATATCCTTACAAAATAATGTATGTGTGACTAGAAGAAAGTGATGTTTGGAGGCTCCCAAGTCATGAAATTGTTTACTACATTTCTTTAATGTTGTCTAGAGGATTTGAACTTCAAACTCATCTCTACACCTAAAGTTTCAATATGGAAGAATGTATTCATATTAAATGGTATTTTTGAGTAAAAATATCACAAAATTTATCAATAAAGAGTTTAGATGCAAGTTATGGACTTAAATCATCACCTACAAGTGCCTTGCCATCAGAATATCCACCTACAACCTAACTGTAGGTACTCACTAACCATGACACATATCTTGGAGAAATAATAAGCCTAGAAACATAGATTTTCCATTTTTAATTTATTCCAAATAACTCTAAAGTAATCCAAGGATATGAAACACTGATTTAAAAGTGAATACACACTTGTAGGACCCCTATTATGCCATCAATGGTCAATTATAGTTGACTATAGTTGACAGTGAGATTGAGCATAATGTTATGGGTGTTGACATAACCTAAAGATGAGGTGAATGAATTAAATTTACTATATAATTAAATTCTTAAATATAATAAGGTCTTTAATCCTTGTGTTTAATGTCTAACCATGCACTCATGTACCTACAAGAACCTCTTTCATAAGGAGAAACACAAAAAACATAGTCAATACCTCTAGTAAGCGAAGTGCAAGGTCTAAAAGGAAGTAGTTAGTAAATAATAAAGAGTGTGTGAATTATATAAAGATTATTTAAGATTTTTTCCATCACATTAAATTCCAAAATCATGAGAACATAACATTAAATGGTGTAATCTCCAAGATATGCCACATAAATAGTCACACATAGTCAGCTTACAAACTAGACCAATCCAGGTGAGAGAGAGAGAGAAGTAAAGAAGTTTCCAAAGGATTAAGTTAGAAATGTGTTTAAAATGGATGTCCATAGTCATGGTTACTATCTCATTATGATTGTGTCATGGAAACAAGGTGAGGGAAGTTTTTAAAGGAAACATACAGTCACATGATAAAACCCTGCACACAATCAACCTTCTCAAGAGTTCATGTTGAAGTTTTAAAGCGTTGAGGGTGTTAGGAGAGTAACACAACATTGAAATTAAACACATAACATCACCATAGTTTGGATAATCTCTTAAAATAATAATTTTTCCTAAGATAATAGGGGAATTTCCCTTTGTTTTATCTTAGATAGAGGGCACTCCCCAAAGATACAAATCTTATAGGTTTAGAGGAATGAAGATGAGAGAGTGATCAAGAATATAATAATACCTATTTAAAAAATGTTTAGAGTTATGTCACATAGGGAAAAACATGTAAAACTATTCATAGGTGACTGTAACATGTCAAGGTTGTCCAATCCCATATGTGAGTAGAAACACCTATTAGCTCTCAACTAGGTCTAAATCCTAAGAAGGGGTAAATTTCATTTATATCACTAAATATACATTAAAAATAATTGGAAAATATTGGTGGGGAGTCAAAAGGTGATTTCAATTTGTTTTAATGCAAATAAAACCACATGAAAGCCATTTCTTGGCTCAAACCAATTTAGGGTGTGGAGAATGCATGAACAATGCTTGAGTAGGTAGATTTGGAAGCTCACACCTACATGGAAGTTTAGCATGGGAGATTGAGGATTTAGGAGATGTTAGAGAGGGTCTCTAAAAATTTTCTTATGGAATTTTTTGAGGTTTCCAATGTTAGAGATTTATGAGCAAAGATTAAGGGTGAAAAACACTTAAAACCCTCTCAAACTATTGCTAAGGACCCAATTAGGAAGATGAATGAGTAGAGGCATCTCTATGGAATAAAATAGATTGGGATGTGGTTGGAGATTATAGATGACTCTCTAGGTCTCCTTCCCATCAACTTGAGTTCTACCCTACTTATATGAATAGGGTGAAAATTATATTTTATTGACTATTTTTAGTGTTGTATAGGTATGTAAGCATTTAAAATGATGAAATCCATTTTGGGAGAGAGATTGGGACTTAAAATAACCCACCATTTTCATTTAATTCTTTAGATAAGTGTACAAGTGCCTTCATCCTAGCCAGTCAAAGTTAGCATAGTGAAAAGCTAGTGAGAGAATGAAAAATTTAAGTGGGAGGCCTGTTAAGGACTAATTGAGGAATATAAGGCCATTAGAGGTCATAAAAGGTGTCATACACTCCTTTATTATATTATATTGGAAAATTGAAGACCAAATTTGTTTTCAAGTATGAAGGGTGAGTGAAAGAATAGTTATTTGGATTGTAGGTAATGACAACTCATCTCCAAAATAATCTTGATTATTAGGGACACCTCTAATACATGTTTAATAATGTCTAAAACCCTACCATATTAGTTCAATCATCACATAAATCCATAGTATATTGTGGACATTCCAAAAAGGCCAAATGATGAAAGCAATTTTTTGAGCAAGTAATTGAGGAGTTCTACACCACATTTTAGGAGTTTCTTGTTTTCAAGAATATTTTTACAAGTATACATTGTATGATATATTTCATATTCATATTTATTTCTTGACACATGTCCTAGTGACTCTTGGACTTCTTTCTTCTCACCTCTCTCTCCAATTCTATAAGTAGTAGCCATTTTGGATCTTGTAGACTAATACCACGCCATGTATGTCTAATACCTAATATAATTAAATTGAATTTTTCATTTAAAAAATTAATTCAAGTCTAGTTTTGAGTTGATGACCATTTTTCTAAGTGTGCAAAGTGATGTATTGTGATGCTAAGTGATAATCTCCTATCCTTGATTCTCCTTATCCTCTCATGTTTATATAAGAGTTACTATTCTAACAAGTCATATAGAGTGTATATAGTGTGTTAGGATCATTTAAAGTGTAAAATTGTTCTTAGAGTTTTCATTCTACCCTCTAGTTTACTTACCTTATGTTGTCTCATACATATCACCTCTATGTTGAAACACTTATGTTAGAATATTTTAAGACGTTGAAGCTAGTTTGTAGGTCTTGTTTCATTGTGATATAAGTATGATGGTATTTTTTAAATAATTATAGTTTATCACCCCCTTATATTATTATCATTTCATTAAAATTTATATCTCTTTTCCTCACAAGTAAATAGTTAAGTAGGTGATAAGCATTTCAAGGTATATTCAGGGAGCTAGCCCTTAAACCTAGATGTTTACTTCTACTATAGGTAAAACCACATACCTAGAAGTATTCCAATGTTTACCAAATCTAGAAGAGGATTTAACACCCTCTTATATGGTGTAATATTTGGTGACAATAGGAAGTAAGACCAATTAAGGTGTTGTTTAGATTATTAAGAATAGTTCCAGACCTAAAACATTCCTCTATTGTAACCACTAATCCTATCTAGATAACATACCAAAAGTGTTTAAATAATATTTATGGGGAATCCATTTAGTCCAAGTGATTTTTCAATTCCATGGTGAATTATACAAACTTAACTTCCTCAGGGGTAGGTGGTTTGAGCACATCATTATTTTATTCCTAACTGATGATATTAGAAAAAAACTTGAGGGTTTATTCCTTCACCCTATCAGGGTTATTTATTTTAAAATTAAGGTTCTTAAAGAAAGAGATGGTATCTTAATTTAATTCATCTTTATACTTATAAAAATTACATCCTCTTTTATAATCTCTCTGATCATGATTGCATTTTAGTCTTTGATAGTTGAGTGATGAAAAAAATGTGTTTTTTTGTGTTATTTTAGCTAAATGATTATGGATTTCCACCTCCATAAGGTTTCAACATTGGATTAAATTTTTTTAAAGCTTCTTATAAGGTCATTTTATTTCACCATATAATTTCAATTCATTCCATTATCTAGAATTTCCTCAAGCTTTTGCATATCTTCCTCGATTCTAGTTTTTGTACCAAAATGTTCCTAAACACTTCCTTACTCTAGGTTTTTATTTTTTATTTAGTATAATTGATCTTGTGATCTAAAATGAATATATCTGACCCTTTAAATTATTATTTTCACCTTTATTTTATGGAATCTAAGATTTGTGGGTGATTAATCCATATTTTATTGAAATAAAATGGATAATTTCTCCCTCTAGCCTCTCTTGACCCAATGAATACATGGGGGTTATTGTCATATGAATTGTTTTTGTCCAAAAAACTATAAATATATAAACATAGGTATATAAAAATATATTTAGTGTATGTGTGTGTGTGTGTGTGTAAGTATTTATTTATATAAATATATGTTCTATATATTGAAGATTGATATCAAATAATTTTAGATAAATAAAAACAAAATAAAATGTAGGGTTATATATTTTTACAGGTTGCAACCAGTGACCCCAATGTTCTAAAACCACAGGGGTGACACCAATCTCATCACCAATTAGCCCCAAAGGCATGTTTACATCCATAGGGTTATGGTTGACCCTAGTTAGTCATTGTCAATACAAGGGTGGATGTTTATTGCATCCTTCCAAAATTTATATATATGTTTTTATATATATGTCTTCATTTATATATTCATAGTTTTATTTCATTTTACAACATATATAAATCTGGCAGATGGTTTTTTTCTTCTTTTTTTTAACTTTTATGGCTTAAGGGGAAAGAGAGAGAGAGAGTGAGAGTGAGAGAGAGGTAGACAATTATTATTATTATTATTATTGTTATTAATCTTATTTAGTAATATAAATAATCAAACCAAACATCTATTCATATACACATTCAAAAAACATTTTTCACATTTTATTTTATAATATAAATAATTTAAAATAATAATTTCCACTTTCAAAACTAGTTCAAAAGATAAGGGAAGGAGAGTTAAGGTGGAAATGATAAAATTCACTCTAAATTTTATTTAGAATTGAACCACAAGTTTCCTTCTACAAGAAAGGAGAGAGATTATTTATAAATAACTCACTTTCATATTAAATTCACATAATTTTTTTGGGAAAGGTATTAGAATAAAGTAAAGGGGAGAGGGAGAAAGAGTTCATTTTTTTCAAAAACATATAATGAAAATGGATAATTTCTATTTAAAATTTCAATTTATTTACAATTTAAGGAGAGGCATATATGTAATTTTCACAATATGAGAAATATATTGGTAAGGATTAATAGAGATAATGAGAGAGATTTTAAGCACATAATGAAATAACTAATTCATATTTCTCTTTTGATTTATTTTATCAAATAACTCCTATGCAAAAAGTGCCAAAATAGTGCCTACCTCATCTCCTACATTTTCCACATATCAAACAAGCTCCCAATCTCTATGAATATCTACTCCTCCTTACAACAAGATATTTTCAAGAACCATAAAAAACATTAACCCCAAATGAACTTCCCAAAACAAGCCTATGTATGAGAAATAAAATAAGGTCTAAATTTCATATCCCAAGGATTTTTCACCCAACCCAATAAATGGGAGGGTACTTTTCTTAAAAGAGTCATCTCATGCCATAAAATCACACACTACCACTTAGTGACCTTAAAATACAACTTGTATAAGGAAAAATTATTATTTAATCTCAAAAATAACTTCTCTTACATTACTCAACTTCACACTCCACGAGCACATCCACCCACCCTAGTCTAGGCCCTAACGAATAACTCATATAGCATTCCTAGAGAGATTAGGCATAAGTTTACAATTGAAAATCATTTTGAAATTTACTCATAAATTTATTTGGAAATAAAATTTTAGGTTTATTTATTTAATACTTAATAATTAAAATTATTGTAATTGGTTTTCAACAAATGTTTTTTTAGATAAGTGAGGGAACTAGATTTAAATTCCTATGCATCTAAAATGTCACCAAATATGTTAATTCATCAAAATTAATAAGGTAAAAGCTCTAAAAAATGGGTATTACATTATACCATTATTATAAAATCATCATACTCAATGACAAATCAAATTTTATGGAAGGAAAAACATACACACCTCATAAGGTCATAGTTCAAGAACACAAGATTAAAAATCATCACATATGTTTTTATGATTATAAGAGTAAAACATAATGATTTAATTACAATTGTGTATTTCCCAAAAATTTTGTCCCAAATCCCATGTAATACATATTTTTATTATCTTAATTCAATGATTTTTACATATTAATTGTAGTTTCCTAACTATTTAACTATTGAGATTCTGTAATGTGTAACTAAAGTGTGACACAAACAAATATAAAATGATTGATTTAATTCCATTTAATTACCACCACAAGGATTACCTAGGAATAAAAATCCAAACACATAAGATTAATGATGGAGGGATATATAATATAACACAAAACTACATAATATAGTTTTACTTAGATGTTATATGTTTATATGGGTGAAAGTTACATTACACAACATTTACACACATGATCTTGATGTACAAGATACATGACCACCACATTTACATTCAAAAAAGAACAATTAGTCTCAATAACATAATTTTCCCACTTGAACTAAAATATTACCATACTATAATAACATGACCATGTAATCTATATAAAGATCATCCATTGTTTTAAGAGGTTTAGAATATGTATAAAATAATATAGGGGTTTACACAATATGCTATATTTACACATGTAAATAAACAACTACAAAAGTTATGGATATTCATTTTTGGATCAAGATACATTATTTACATTAGTTTATGACAATGGGTATAACCACATCATAATATGATAACACAATTTTATTTGAGGTACCGAATGATCTAGGTAGCCTCATTGGTCCAATCGATGTTGATCTATGTGTAATTATTACATAATTGAGATTATTCCTCATTCTCTCATTTCATAGGGAGCACACCTTTCAACCAATATTTTGAACTCCTTACCTAAAGTTTCCTCAAATTAATGAATATAATTCCTATGCCATATTTTATACGTTTGTTCACTGACCCCTATGCACTCCACACTTCACAATCATTACTATGCATTTCACAATTCATAGTTATAAATGCTTCATAAATCTTATGATTACTCACTAAATTATGCATCCCTCATGCTTGAAGTATAGTGAACCTCATAAATTTTCACCATAGATCATATAATTTCACACTTGGTTGTTCCATATCATAACTCTTAAACGTATACACCTTACTAGCCCATGAATCATACAAGTTCTATGTTAGTTAACCAACATTCATGTCCTCTACAACTCATTGAACTACATGCCTTGTTGTCGTATGCCATAGATCACATTTCCATATGCATAGATAAATTATTTATTCCATATCACACCATATGTCACCTTTCCTTGGCCACATGCTTCAAGGGGTTTAACAACCATCATCTAGCCTGGAAGATAAACTGACACAGCCATGTTATTGGTAACTAGAAGTGGTTGTAATCACTCTTGTATTCTATTTATATAAGTATGTAACATATAGAACTCACCTAAGGTGGATGCTGCACATATTCATAACATATATAACATTCAATTTATATCTACTATGTAAAACATGCACTATGGCACATTGTACCAATTTTATCTATTCTCTGTTAATGAATAGAAGTTGCATTTCCTATAAGTGAGACTTATACTACACTAAATATGTTTAGTTTTTTATTTCTAAATTATCTTTTCCTATTCACTCTAGACAACCAAAACTTGTTTTTTCCCCACATGCTTGGTCCTAATCCCCTATTTTAGATCATTAGTATCAGATCTAAAAATATATATTCTTTTTATTCTGGTAAACATATGACCACAAATTGAGAAGGAAGGTTTGTCAATCAGTTATATTTCAAAATATCTAGAATAATGTCATAGAAAAAGTAATATTGCTAATGCCTATAAGTAACCTAGAGTATCCCCCAAGTTATGAAAGCTCATTACCAATGCACTAGACACACAATGCACCAAACATTTTGGCCACTTATATGCATTAATGGTACAACTTAATCTAATGCCTTCTGCCATAACTCCATAGTTTGTTCACCAATGGTTTTATCAATAAACTCCCTTCAAAGATCAAATCAATCTTGACATCCCTTTGTTTGAAGGAAAGATTTATGAAAAATCATTAGATGTCTATATTCAAAAACTCAAGCCATAATTCTCAGTAAATTACCTCACCAATGTTGAGAAGATAACCTTTGTAGTGCTAAACATGTGCATACTGATTATTTATTTATGGGAGAGATTCAGTGCACAATAAAAAAGAATGTGTTCCAAATGAATTATATAATAATTTTTTTGATGTGATGAAGGATGAATACTATGTTCATTACCATTTTTAAGATGAATACATCAATTTTCAACAACTACACCAGTTTAAAGATCATTTCATGAATGACTACACCAAATTTTCCATGACTACTCTAAATGCCTACATGAGAACTTGAGTTAACAACATATGGTGATAAAGTACATCAATATAATCTCACCTTATATCCACATTAATATGGGGTTATTTTATTTTGAAACTTTAGGGAAAGCATATCACAATTCTTTAAGAATCAAATCCAAGGCAAAGATGAATCAATGTGTTACCTCTTCATCTAATGCAACGTGCAAGGTCTAACCTTTTCAAAACTCAACATTACAACCCAATGTACAAAAGAAACAACAGACTTATCACAATGGAGAGTAATAACATAAGAATACTCACCCATATAAGGCTCTAATGAATTATGCTTTAGATAAAGGAAAGAAGAATAAGTCTAGTGATAAGTGGTGTCATCACCATCACTCATCCACTCACAATGATTCTAAATGTCACACATAGTAATCCCAACTTGAATAATATATATAAAGACCAACATTTATGGATGACACTAATCCATACACCTATTATTTGAGTTCAACACCACTATGACTAACATCTTTAAAGAGAGTGAACATATCTTCCAAACCAAGTTTTGGGTGAAGGGCTAACCTCTCCATTTCATCATTAATAGTGGCATCCAAAAGAACATTATTTCATAATCCATAGCTTAGTGCCTTGGTCTTGACACTACTATAATTTCAAAGCCATATTCTTTAGGGTGGATCCATCATGGGAAATATATATAGTTCTAATTATACTTCACTTTTTAGTAAAAATTCAGGCCAATTGAAGAAAATATTACCTATGACATCATACTCTATAGGTTTACAACATATTATTATGGAGACCATACTTGTATGATTATGAAGATACATATCAATCCAAGCCATAGAATAAGACTATTCATATACAATATCAACTATACAAACTTTTTGAATTAGTGACCATGACCAAAATCACCTTGGTCTCTGATAAGTAATGTTGAAAGATTATCTCGCATGTGAAAAAGTTCATGTTACTCATGATCTAACCAAAAACATCTACATAGTCAAAATTGAAGCATACCCTAGTAATGCATAACACTCATACATTATTTCAATAATAATAAATTGATAAGTTATTGGGGAAGAGTAGTGAAGTATTTATGGAAACTAAAGGACTTCCAACACACTGCATGGTAAATCACTACATAAATTTGGTTCCTAAATCCCCTCTTTCAAATAGCCCCCTCTATTGCAAATTAGTTTAGGAGAATGATAAATTTTAGTGCTAGATTCAATAGATTCTTGATCAGGGCAATATCAAGCCTATCTCTTCACCTTGTGAGAGTCTAATAGTTATAACACCCAAGAAGGATGGGTCCTGGTGACTATGAATAGACTATTGTACACTCAAAAAAATTATGGTGAATAATTGGTATCCACTACCATGTATTGTTGGCATTCTAGACTAGCTCTAAGGTACACAATACTTCACCAATATCAAATTGAATTCAGGATACCATTATGTTCTAGTCCATCCTAAAGATGTCTAGAAGACAACATTCAAGACTTAGGAAGGATTGTATGAATGGTTGGTCATGCCTTTCAGCCTCACTAATGTGCCAACCACTTTTATGTGCTTGATATATGATGTACTTAAGCCTTTCTTGAACTCCTTCATTATCATATACTTAGATGACATTCTCATCTTTAGAAAGATATGAGAGGAGCATATGGAGAACATATCACATTTATTAGACACTTTGTTTCAACATAAATTACAAGTCAACTTAGCAAAGTGTATATTTGGCATGATGTATATATAATACCTAGGATACATCCTTGATCACACCAATATTAGAATAGACATATATAAGATTAAAGTTATCCAATATTATCTTACTCTATGCAATCTCATATAATTGAGGATTTTTCTTATACTTTTTAACTTATACCATAGGTTCATCCTTGGTTTATCACACATATCTTGTGCTCTCATCCATATCACACATACCAAAGCTAAGTTTGGATGGACATATACACAACAACATGATTTTAAGGTAGTCAAAAAATGCCTCTATTCATTACATATTCTTGAAATGCTTGACATTACACAAACCTTTGAAATTCACACTAATACATATGACTATGTACTTGATGTGGTATTAATGTAACATGGAAATCTAGTTGTATACCATATAGAGACATTTAGTGACATGGTGAAAAGGTGCTTCAGTTATGAGAAGGAATTTTATGTTATTATTCAATCAATTAGGTAATGGTGAAACTATATTCTCAATAAGGAAATAATTATTCATTTGGACCATAAACCACTTTAGTTCTTACAATTTTTAGTCATATAAAATGTGAAAATTTGTAATTTGACTATGGCTTATGGCACCCAACCCATAGGTCCCTCTTGTTTGCTCTTATGACCCTTTTAGGCACATTTTCATTGATTCTCAGTCATTTATTGCCTTCCAAATAGTGATTTCACCTTGTCCAAGCTAATTTTCATATGATAATTCTATCCCATAGGTCCCATACTTTTAGGACAATAGTGCCCAACTTGGACTATAGTGCCAGACCCTAAGGTGTTCAAGTTCAACATTCTTATTCGATCATATTTCAAGCCCAGGTGACCATTTTCTCTGAATTCCTCTTCCTCAATGTGTTGGCCTAGCATGAATACATTCGAACCATGACCAAAATATCTCTATAAAATCCCATTCAAAGTTAATTTATAAAGGGTTTTCAAATATGAAAAATTAAACAAGAATACAAGAAAGACTACTCAAGCAATTTTCTTATTCTTTGCATACATCCATATAATATAACTACTAGATTATTCAAACCCTTACACCACCAATCCTTAGCCATCTCAAGCACAAACAATTTAGAATTTTCATCTTCATACAAATTATTTCACAAAGCACATCAAGTGGGAGAACTACATATGGCTTGACTCCTCTTTGAAGTATATGTATATAGGTAGTGTGCCCATACAGGGGATGTATATACACGTTAAATGCATATTACACACACTAAACACTCCTCTTTCTCAAAATTTGTCAAATGATAATGGATTCTATGATTTTAAGACTAAATCAACTCTACAGGAGTTTTGTAGACATCCAACATCCAAAATTTCATAGGTAGGCTAACACAAAGAAAACAAATAAAACCTAGGAAGCTCAGGCCTCCAAGATAATAGAAATAGAAGAGGACTATAACATCAGACCCTAGGGTGTATTATTTTAGTGCTCATATCCTTTCATGAAATGAAGGTTAGATCTTGATTCATGACATTGTCTTAGTCCTGCACAATAGATTCCAGACCCTATCGTAGTTGTCTCAGTCTAGTTTAAGCTAAGTTACATTTCTCTTCATTTATTACTATTTTTAGAAATATTCAAATTATAATTAAATTATAAAAATAAGTATCTTAATTATTTAAATATTATTTACTGATTTAATTAACTTAGACCTTTAAAAAAATTAGGAATAAAACTCCAATATTCCCAAAAATGGTTAAATCATTTGGTGAACCTGAATTACTTCATTTGCACACAAAAACCTTAGAAACCCTAGGGTAAATTACTTGTTGATTTTTCCATTATTTTTTTAATTTTTCCTACATATGTTAAATAAAAATTTCACATTTAAATTTTAAAATTATTTAGTAATTTTAAAAATTATTTATTCCAAACCCTAGTTAAATTTACTAGGCCTTTTTGTACAAAAAAACCCTAGAGACCCTAGGGAAAATTTTATTGCTAATTTTATAAATATTTTTTGATTTTTCATGCATATTTTAAATCAAAAATTAACATTTAATCTTTAAAATTCCATAGTAATTTAAAAAAATGTTTTCTTCCAAACCCTAGTTGCATATACTAGGTCCCTTTAAAGAAATAATTTTTCAATAGTTTTCTAATTTTTTACATGCATATCTAAATCATAAATTAGCATTAATTTTTAAAATTCTATAGTAATTAAAAAAACCATTTTCTTCAAAATCCTAATTGCATATACTAGGTCCCTTTAAATCAAGAATTTTTTAATAATTTTTTGATTTTTTACCTACATATTTCAATTAGAAATTCACCTTAAATTTTAAAATTTCATAGTAATTTTAAAAAATTATTTTCTTTCAAAACCCTAGTTGCATATACTAGATCATATTTCTTTTGAGGTATCACCTTACATGTTTGTGAGGTTCAAATCCTTTTTATGCATTTTTTAATTTGTTATTTTTAGGACTTTACATTTCCTATATTCAGTACTCCATAACACTTTGCTTATTACTAATTATTACAAAAAATTCAATTAATTTTCATTTAATTTTCCTACTTTAACAATGGCCTAATATATAAATTTTGATAATACTGATAAGAGGGAACTTCAAGATATTTTAACTAAACATCTTGATATACAAGATGGCATGCTTAAACTACTACAAGAAGAACAAAAAAAAAGTGAATAATGACACTACAGGGGCAAATATGTCTCAACAACCCCCTATATCAGCTCAACTTACCTTTATGCCACCACTAGCTACAACTAGTACATATTTATCTCTTGATGTGGTAACCCTTGTGCAAGAAATAAAATCTCTTCAATCCAAGGTGATACATCTTGAGCAAGGTACCTCTAGACCTACATATGCCTTGGATTTTTTTTCTCTACTTCATACACCATTGGCACATCATATTTTTTTGACACCCTTGCCATAAGGTTTTTTTCAACCCAAGCTCACTCTATATGATGGCAAGGATGATCCAGAGACACACTTGAGAGATTTTCATGTAGCTTGTTTGGACTATGTGCTAAATGACTAGCTACTAACCAAGCTATTTCCATGGAGTATAAAGGATTATGATCTACAATAGTTTTATAGTCTAACAAATCATTCAGTCAATGCATTAATCCTTTAGCCAACATGTTCTTATCTCATTTCAGCATTAAAATTAGTGATAAGGTTTCCTATGCCTAAGTTACATAATAGAAACAAAGGTCAAATGAGCATCTCACAGATTATGTTCTTCAATATAAGACTATCTTGGCCAAGATGAATAGCCCCATAGTTGATCAAGAGTTACAAGATATCGTCAAATAGAGTCTTCTACCAACTTTGAATGAGTCAATAATGTTTAAAATATTCTCTTCCTTCACTGAGCTATGTCATACACCAAAAGAAAGGGAAGTCAAACTAATTTCAATGGGCAAACTCAAGCACACAAGCATATCAAAAACAATAAAAAAGACAACAAGGTCCCATAAAAAGTATTGGTTAATGATAGCAAGAGTCAAAATAAACCAATAGTTAATGCATCTTTAGAGCACCCTTAGTGAGTGGTTTTATTTTCACCTCCTTGATGAACTTATTCTAATCTACCAATATGTCCAGCTAGAGTCCTTCAATAGTTATTAGAATTTAATATCATATCTCTCCCTCCTATTTAAGACATTGATCCAACAAAGCCTCTTCCATGGGGATATGATCATAATGCATTTTATTATTTTCAAAAGGCACTAGGACACACAAAAAATAGATGCATCAATTTGAAACACAGGATATAGGACTTGATAGATGTCACCATTATTGATCTTGGCACTTCAGTTGAGCCTCCTCAAGCAAAGCAAACACAAGATAAATCTTTGAAAATATTTTTAGATCCTTTCCTAAAACATTCTAAACAAAAATTATGGGATACATTAGGTGTTCTCGATGCATATCATGCACATCCTCCACCAAGTACATATTAGGTACCTTTAGTTGAGTTACACTCTTTGAGAAACATGATTGGTGTATATAATTTTAGAGTTCTAACTAGACCTTCCATCTCTTTCTCAGAGTAGGAGATAGTTGAGGATGATTCAGATTATCATATACTCTTTATTAGATCTTACATTCATAATCATCTTATTCATAATGTTCTAAAAAACAATGGATCTAATGTGTACATGTGCTCTCTGACATCACTACATCTTAGATTAGGATATTACCCACATATACATAGTTATCAATAGATTTAATGGGTACATATAGAGTTCATTGGGTGAGATTTTACTTCCTCTATAGGGTAGTCCAACACATGTGGCCACACCATTTACTATTGTTCCTAGTGCAAGAGTTTTCAATATGTTACTTGGTCAACCATGGATTTAGAAACTTTGAGTAGCACCTTCTACAGTTCATAGATGCATGAAATTAATTAATGTTAATTAGGTTGTTACAATTGGAGGAGTTACATATGAGTTACCACTCCCTACTTTATATCCATCTACTATTTTGTAGTCATGAATTTTAGTTCTAACACTATTTTTAGTTTCTCTACTAGTTTTAGTTCTTCCTCTAGTTTAGATTTAGACATAGTCAAGGCCTACATTACCATCATAGAGAGTTCATACACTTTCACAAAGGCCTCTTTTAGAGAAACCACAATTACAAGATGCTGGATAGCTTATATCTATAGTGTTCACACCCAAAGTAGTATCATTGAGGTCTCACATCTTTACACACAAAGAACATGTTTAGAGAACATATCCTACTATTAGATGGGTCCCTAAGAGCCCTATAGTTGTAACCATTTCTTAGAGTTATAAGGGGACCCCATAATAAATTTACACTATAGATATTTTAGAGAATTTACAACATATATAGCTTTTAGATCCATTGTCTTAACCCTTCCATCATGTTTCACCATCATGTACGATCCCTCTCCTTGATATATGACACCATGATAGGGAGTCATCCATGAGACTCATTAGTCAGTATCATTCCTTCCCAGCTTACTTGTACATAGATTTTCAATATCTATTGTACATATTCTCCTTATGATTTATTGTACATATCTTATATCAAAAATCCAAAAACATTCAAATATATCAAAAATCTAAAAAATCCATTCAAATAATTCAAAAACACAATTTTTGTTATTGTATGCATTGTCCATGCTTTACATTTCTACTACCTTGCTAGACTCACATTCTAATATTTTATGCTATTGTTTATTTATTTATATATATTACCATGCTTCACTTTATATTTTTTGAGTGTGTGCAGTGACTTCCAGATCCATGATTGCTTCACTCTACCCATTGAGGGGGCATCCTACTTCTACATTCGAGACATACATCAATATATTTACCCACTAGGGGAATCTTCTACATGACTACACCATCCAGGTTATGTCATTCCTACACCACAAACTCTAGTTATCATGATGGTGTACATTATTTACTAGCTTATATGGATTACCCTATTGATAGTCACTAGTATATAGCCCTTGTGTATTTCATAGCATATACCTAGTCTTGTACTATATGTCTTGCATACTTTCACTTCTTGCTTTGATTAGTTAGATGCAATTTAATTTATAGTATTTACATGCTTTCCTTTCTTTCTTTGCATAGATAGATGTGATTGCATTTCTTAGTTCTTGTTCTATGTCTTGTGTGTGCCTTGGGACATTTCCCAATGTCCTTTACTTTTACTCTTCTATGTGTATGTGGCCTTTGTACCAACCTTACTTATTTCAATTATATGTGTATGTGGCATTTGAACATGACTAATATTCTTATTTCTAGTTTGAGTGATATGTGCCCATGTCCCTTGTTTTCTTGGCCCCTTAGCCACTCTTTTATGCTTCTTGATTCTTGCTTTATGTGCTTGTTGCTTGATTGATTTTTAATTGTTTACAATGCCATGATCCACATCATGCATTACCTTTCTTTCTTGGATGCCATGGTGGACATCATGCTCCATCCCTCCTTAACAACTAATAACTAACAACTAACTAGACTTCCAGTTCTAGTTCATTATATTTCACATGTTATTACATTGTTATATATATCTAGGTATACCCTTGTTGATTTAACAATATCTATTATAAAATATGCTATATCTTGAGACACCATTTCAAATATCATTACTGTATCATGTATTCTCATAGCATAACACACTTGTAGGGATATTTCTTCTAAGGATAGTCATTATAGGGTCTTCATTCTTACCCTCAAAATAGGGGAAAATAAACAAGGGTTTTGTCACAGAGATTAGAGATCCTACTAGTAAAAAATCATTTTTTAGAACACCTAAAATAATATCTAAACTTCAAACTAGGCATAATAGACCAAGTATATAGTGATAATCATAGAATAGTCATCAGAATCAACTCAAGACAATAGCACCAATATTGGACTACAATGCTAGACAATAAGGTGTCCAATTTTGGTAATCGTATCTAAACATATTATATTTTATAGAAATAGATAGAAAAGTAAGTATAATTACAATTTTTTTAGTAATAGTTCAATTTAGAATCAATAGTTTTAGTACAATTTTTCTTAGATAATCTCGATATAGGGGGCATCATGTACAACATGATGGATCTCACTTCCAATTTTAAATTGGGTAGTTGATATAACTTCTAGTTCAAAATCCATGTTATAGACACCAATGATTAGGGGCAATGTGCATGGCACATTTGACTTCTTTTATTTCTAAGTTTAGCTTATTACCCAAGCATTCTCAATAGTTGTGTTCCTTATTCCATCTATAGGTGTTTGACATAATTTTGAGAGTGGCTTCCATATAAGTCTATTACCAATTTTTGAAGTGGTATTCATTCAAGCCTAATATCTACCATTTTTTTGAGTTGGTCAAGAGTGGATTATTTTATAGTAAACATTCATCTATTCATGTCATAATGTCATATTATATAACATTCATGGGATTCAAGAGTCATCTCATACAGCATAAATTTTAAATTGGTATTAGTTCATAGCTTCACTTCATGAGGCAATGATGGATCTAAAAGACTAGCTAGCCTTTATATTCTTTAGCCACCTAGTTAGAAGGATTAGACACATAGTCCAAACATTGATTAACACACACATGATCACATAGCTTCACTTAGTGGGTGATGATGGATCCAAATGGATAGAATTTGCATTTTTGATCCACTCTTGGGGAATTGAGCACTCAAATCCATTCATGATATTACTCTTGGTACAACACATACCCATCATTACTCAGCATCACTCAACATCACAATAGGTTTTATATTTGTTCATGTACCCAGTGAGGTGTATTAATTCCTTTCTCTTCTTCTCTCTCTTACCTAGATTTGCACATTATTATTTTAGATATAACATATCTAGTAAGAACTAATATACTCTTTATTTTATCTTTTAGATTAACACTTCACAGCATGCTCTTTTTATACACACCTATCATCACATAGCTTCATGGGATTCACCCTTTTAGGTAAGTTTAGGTATGTTTTTATAATTTTCCTTTATCCTAGTATTTTGATTTACTACATCACTACATTAAATAGGGGAAAATGTATTCATATAAAATGTGAAATTGGTAACTTGAGTATAGATTATGACACCCAACCCATAAGTCCCTCTTGCTTTCTCTCATGACCCTAATATGCTCCTTTTCACTAATTCCCAGTCATCTATAGCCTTCTAGATAGTTATTCCACCTCTTCTAGGCTATATTTACTATGATAATTACATCCCCCCAAGTCTCTTACCCTTAGTACAATAGTGCTCAACTTGGACTATATCACCAAACATTAGGGTGTCTAAGTTTAGAGCTCATGTGCAATCAAATTTCAATCCTAAGCGACTATTTTCTCTTGATTCATCTTCCTTATTATGTCAACCTAGCATTAATATATTTGACCCATGGCTAATAGATCTCTATAAAATCCCATTCAAATTCCATTTAAAAGTGGTTGGAAAATGTCATAAAGAAAGCAAGAATACAAGTAAGACTACTCAAGCATATTTCCCTATTCTCTACATATATCCATCTAATACAAACAAAAGATTATTTAAACCCTTACATAATTCACTATCCATCTCAATCACACTGAGTTTATCATTTTTCATCTTTATACATACTATTACACAAAGCACTTCAAGTGGGAGAACTACATATGGCTTAATCCCTCTTTGGAGTATTGGTATGTAGGTAGTGTGCCCACACAAGGGGTGTGGATACACATTCAGTGCATATTACACACACTAAACCCCTCTTATTTCTAATTTTTTTTCAAAGTATAATGGATTCTAGGGTTTGAATTCTAAATCAGCTCTTTAGGGAGTTTCATAGGCATCCAACATCCAAAATTACATAGGTAGGATGACATAGAGATAGTGAACAAAACCTAAAAATATTAGGCCTTAAATAAAATAGTGGTAGAAGAGTAATATAATACCAAAAACTATGGTGTCATATTTTGGTTCTCTTACACTTTCACAAAATAAAATCTAGATCCTGATTCATGATAATATCCTAGTCCTACATAGCAAATTTCAGACTTTGTCTCAGTCATCTCAGTCTAGTTTAAGCTAAGTTACATTTCTCTTCATTTATTAATATTTTTAGAAAGGTTAAAATTACAATTAAATTATAAAAATTAGTATCTTAATTATTTAAATACTATTTACTAATTTAATTAACTTAGACCCTTAAATAAATTATGAATAAAAATCTAATATTCCCAAAAATGGTTAAATTACAATCATAAAACAAGATGGAAAATGTACACCACATGAAATGGATGACTTAAATTTAGTAGTTCAATATCATGATCAATCATAGGAAATGGAAGGACAATAAGTCCATATATTGTCTTAGCTGACTATCATTTCATGTGTTCATCATAGTTCAAGACACATACAACCATAACTTTATAGATTAGGTATCCCTCTACTCAATGGATCAAGAATTCATAACAAATTAAACTATATTTATGAAAGAAAAATAAGTGAAGGAGTTATAATTATCTGACTAGATTATCTACAAGCTCAAACATCTCTATGTTTTATTTTTTGCACCATGTCAATGACTCATTAGGGAGGTGCACTATGCTAAGACCTCGAGACATTTTGGTGTGACAAAGACTCTAGCTGCATTGTAGTCACACTTCTAATGGCTAGACATTCACACATATGTGGAGTGCCACATCAAGTATTACACTCTTTGTTTCATCTCTAAAACCATAAATAAAAAGATAAGAATTTACACACCTCTATTGGTTCCATTAAGACCATGAGAATCTATCAACATTGATTTCATGATTAGATTACCTACAATGAGATGACAATATGATGTGTTCAATTTAGTGGATTGGTTTTCCAAGATGACCATCATGGTCACATGTAGAAAAGACATTAATGAATTTGACACTGTGTAGGCATTCTTCAACCATCTTTAGGTTCATTTTAGGTTACCAACATCCATCATCTTTGACTATGATCTACACTTTATGAGTTATTTTTGGTAAGCATTATGGGAATTGATAGGTAAACAACTAGATTAGTTGATGGCTTTTCATCCTCAAAAAAATTGGCAAATTGAAGTGGTCAATCACACACTTATTCATCTTTTGTGAATGTATAACCATGTACATGATTTCACCTTGGATGGCAATATTTTTTACAATCAACATGCCTACAAAAGGATCTTCATAGATCTACTAGCCATAGTCCATTCCAAACATGTCTTGTGTTTAAACTTTTGGCACCTCTAGTCATATCCTACTATGTAGTATCACGAAATGAGTTGCATGCAAAGGAATGAGAAGAAGATAAAGATGAGAGTTTTTTGTGCCACATCTAGTCTATTCACCAGCAAGTTTAATATATTTTATCTCACACTCAAGCTAAGTACAAGGATTGACATGATGCACATCAAACACATCATAAATTTTGAGTTCACAATAAATTCTGCTTGAAACTTCATAAGGAAAACATAAAAGGTCCACACCAAAAGATCAATCTTCTATGATATGTTCCTTAAATTATTTGTAGCTAGTGAGAATGCCTTCATTCTTGATCTACCTCAATACTTGGTAATACACCTAGTCTTCAATGTGGAACTTTTCAAGCCTTACACTCTGATGCTTATTAAGACACTAGTGACATGACATCCTTTTGATTTGGATCTTAAACACTTGTGTCTTATAGTGAAGGACTAGCTCATTGATAGACACACACAACTACCATGACACACATCAAATTTTATAATTGGTCAAGGTTGGGAAATATACTAATAAATCCAAGTGGTCTACTTCATATCAATTTCATAAGTAGTTATTGCAATTGTGCATAGATGTAATTATTGACCAAATTTGACCATATAGGTCAAATTGGAACCCCTATAGGTAATTTTTTTAATTTTTAGATGTTTTAAGGGTCTAATATTTTTTCATGGGATGTATTATAAGTTATTTGATGTCATTTAATTCCATATTAGCCTTGGTATTTTTATAATTAGTCAATATATTATTTTGAGTCATTTAGAAGCCATTTAGGGGTCATAAATGAAAGTGGCATAGTTTCCAAGGTGTTTAAGTGTCTTAGTCTCCATTAAAATGTCTAAAAAGTCAAATTACCTATCAATAATGTTAGTTCATCTAAAACTTGCAGGTTATCTAACTGAAAATTAGGAAATCAATTGAAAAAGAGATGAGGTTGGCACTTATATGGTCGATGTGAGAAGATTCAGATTAAAGAAGTGTATGTTTACTTAGTCCTTTGTTTTCATGTGTAACATGCATCTGGTTGGTATTCATCAAATAATTTGGTGTATCACCTCCTTTAAGATAGTTTAATTTTAGTTTTCTCATCCTTTTCCCTCACAAACATAGGTGTAGTAATGATCTATAAGAGGTACATCAAGGGAGCTAGCCCTATCTAGAGATTCACCTCATTCTTTGGCTACCCATAGCCTAGATGTGTTTCAATTGTGCCACTTTGATGAGGAGAGCTAAGACATCTCCTCAAAGGGTGAAAATACAAGTGATAATAGTTTTTGGTATGCCTGGTGGGACTCATTGTCCAAGAAGTTGAAATATTTTTGGTGTTATCTTTCAACACATCAACCTTTAGAGGCATCTATCCAAGCATTAATGACAACTACAAAGTTACATCATCTGGTTAAGTATCTTAGGTTTTCCTTTTGAATATTTTTGGTAATGTTTTATTTGTGTTCTTACTTCCCAATGAAGTTTCATGGATGATTTTGGTGTTGAGTATTATTTTACACAATTTGGTGAGGTATTTCAATCTTATGGCATTCCTAATTCACCTTTGTATGATTCTTATCACCCTTTGTATGATCCTTACCATCCTTTTCATGATCCTTATCATCTCTAATATGACCCTTATAAACCTTGTCATGATTTTTATTAGTCTTATAACAAACCTTCTCAATACCTTCCTCCTCTTAGTCAACCTAATCACTTCTCAAATTAGTCCATTTCCACTTTCAAGAAAACTCTTTTGGGATATGAGAGGTACATGATAAATATTGAAACGCAAAGGTAACATGGTATAGATATTCCTATTAATCTCATTCATAAGGCGAGAGATGCATTAGATCTTGTTAAAAGAGAGTGGGTACCTATTGAGAGAACAAATTAGCAAAGGATCATAAGTGAGTTGCTTGATGTGGGTGGCCTGATTGCATCCTTAGAAGATAGGCTAAGAATTCATGAGGATAAGCCTCACCAAGTATATCAGACCTCATATCCACCTCCCCAAGATTTCTATTAGTCCTACTTGACCCCTACTCATGAGCCCAATCAAGCTTATCAAAGTCATCTTTTCCCTAATCAATTGGAAGAGAGAGTTAGAAAGACAAAGTTGGTTTTTGAAGAAAACCTTGATAGGTATATTGAGTTATCCTATAATTAGATAAATAAATCCATCTTATTATCAAAATAAGTTCAATCTAAGCCCTCATTTCCCTCTCCCATTACATCCCCACCTCAAGAAGAGACTTATAGTTATAAAATCCCAAGTTGGAGACAAGTGATTCCAATTTTCTTGAACACTTCATCCACTCCTCAAAGTGCATCACTACCTCAACAAGAGAATCTTAATCCTAAAATCCTAATATGAAATAATATATTGGATTCATGGGGAAAGAAATAGGATACAAGCCTAGATAAAGAGTGTGAAGTTGAAAAAGAGCTTGATCCTATGTAAGACCCTCCCACTCTTCCTCAAGGGACTTATTATCTTCCATGTCATCCATATTGTACTCTTTATCCTCATTATGATGCCTATCAACTTCAAGAGATACTTTTCCAAGACAACCTAGCCAAGAAAATTGTAGAGTTACAGTTGAGAATGAAATTGTTAAGTCAAGGTGTGATGGAAGATTTAGAGCCAAAAGAAAATCCTATTCCTAAACACACCCCATATAACCTTCCTAATGAGAGTTATCAAGATAAATCAGATGTAAATGAAGTGATTGTCAAATATAAAGAATAAAACCAAGCTATTTTAGCCCAAGTTCTACCTCCCCTTCCTCAAGAACTCCCAAAATAATCCCTTGTAATTCATTTTTAATCTGATGTTGAGTTTTAGGTGCCACTTCCACCAGCTAGTTCATCTTGTCCTCACCCCATCACCCTTTTCCTTGATGTACCTATGGTATGGGAACCTAAAGAGGATAATTTAGTTGATAAAAATTCAAAACTCTTGCTTGAAGAAAATACAGCTCCTTAGTATCCTCATTGGACTGAGTCACATGATTACAAGATGCCTAGTCTGTGCATCACCAAGAGGGATAAGGAAAATGAGGATATTGCAGCCCTTGAGAACCAAAGTCATGATATTAATGTTGAGATGAAAATTTATATGCCTTAATAGGTCCTAAGTGCTAAATAAGTGGTGATTTCTTATGTTGAAACTTCTTATTGGGTTGATATGGAAAAATGTTTTCCTTTTGACAAATAAGAGGATATCATTCTTAGTTCTTCCATCACTATCCAAGAGATAATAGATGGGAAAGAACATGTATCTAATCATAATTTAGATAATTTTTTTGAAATCATTAGAGAAGGAATACTCCTCTTCAAGGAGGTTGTTATATATTCAAAGATGTAGAAGGCAACCTTGACACTCAAGTGAGTATGCAAGGAAAAATAAACTTTTCAAGTTTTTTCTTTCAAGAGGCATATGCATCTAATGATGACATATTTTAAATCATCAAGATTGGTTATCATCATTTAAAATATTTTGGCTAAATAAATTAACTCTTGAAGGATGGAACAAGCTTATATTGGCCTCAATCTTTTAAAGAACAAGAAACCACTCCTCTTGAAGCCATGCCTACTAAGAAGATACAAGTTGATCATGAGATGAAGAGTGGGAAGTAATATGAGGTATGTGTAAAAATTGAATAGGAATAAATTTACATTAGAGACCTATTTAAGGATGATATACTTGAGATAAAATCAAGTGAAGTACCAAGGAATAAGTCTGATATACAAAGCATCCAATCCAAGGAGAAACATGCTTGGCACTATGATTCATCTCATGAAGAAGGAGATTCAAGAAAATTTAATTTTGATACTATAAAGGAGGTATGCTTAGTTTCTAGTTGTGCATAGTTATTTGTTTCCTAATTTTTCTAAGTGATTTGAGCACATGTCTGTCTTGTTAGTGTGTTTTTTTTGCCTTGTGTGTCCTTTGTTTTATGTTGTTTAGGTAATCACTTGGTCTTATCTTGATAAAAGCTTGTTTTCAATGGTAAAATTCCTTTTATTGTGATTTTAGACTTTATATGACTCCATAATCCCAATGTATTGATAAGGCTACTAATATTTAGTATAGTAGGCATATAACCCTTATGAGAAACCAATTTGTTGACCAAATTTGACCCTATAAGTCAAATTGGGACCCCTATAGGTAAAAACTTGATTTTTAGATGTTTTAAGGGTCTAATATTTTTTCATGGGGTGTATTATAAGTTATTTTATGTAATTTAATTGAATATTATCCTTGGTCTTGGTCTAATTAGCTAATATATCATTTTGAGTCATTTAAAAGCCATTTAGGGGTCATAAATGTAAGTGGCATAGTTTCCAAGATGTCCAAATGTCTTAGTCTCATTTAAAACAACTAAGAAGTTAGATTACATATCAAAAATGTTATTTAATCTAAAAAATTCATTTTATCTAACTAAAAATTAGTAAATCAAATGAAAAATAGAGGATTTTGGCATTGATACGACTGATGTGAGAAGATTTAGATTGGAGAAGTGTATGTTTAGCTAGTCCCTTATTCTCGTGTGTAACATGAAACTAGTTGGTAGTCATCAACTAATTTGGTGTATCACATTCTTTAGGATAGTTTAATTTTAGTTTTCCCTCACAAGCATAGGTGTAGTAGTGATCTACAAGTGGTACATCAAGGGAGCTAGTCGTATCTAGAGATTCACCTCATTCTTAAGCTACCCTAAGCCTAGAGGTGTTTCAATTGTGACACTTGGATGATGAGAGATGAGAAATCTCCTCAAAGGGTTAAAAAATAAGTGAAAATATTAATAGGGACCATTACTCTTTAAGAAAGGGAGAATTATTCATGCATAGTTCTTACATAGCCAAGCTTACTCCTCATTTACTCTAATATGAAAGGCACACACCTTTCACCCAATCTTCCATTCTACTTTTTCAAAGTTTTTAAAAAGTAATACATGAAATTATCATACCATATTTTATAATTATACACACTGACCCCTATGCACTCCACACTTCTCACTCATTACTGCACACTTCACAACTCATAGTTTTATGCATCACATAAGTCCTATTCTTACTCATCCACTTATACATCCCTTACACATATAGTATAGTAAACATAATAGTTCCACACTTTATATCATAAGCTTTCATGCCTAGTAGTTCCATGCCATATCTCACAGACATGCATGCCTTACTAGCCCATTCACCACACAGGTTCCATGTTAACTCATCAACTTCTATGCCCTATGAAACTCACTAAACCATGTGACTCATAGTCCTACATAATAGCTAATAATTATATGTACCTATTTGACTTATTATATTTCAAAACACATCCATATGTCATCTCACCTTGGTCATGTGCTCTATGGGGTTTATGAACTTTCATCCAGCCTAAAAGATGAACTAATGCAACTATATTCTTGGTAACTAAAAATGGTTATAACTTCTTTTCTATTCTATTTGTATAATTATGTAACATACAAAATTGGCCTAAGGTGTATGTTTCACATATTCATAACACATATAACATGATTTTCATATATACTCTATAAAACATGCACTATAACACATTGTACCAGTTTTCCCTATTTTATGTTAATGAATATAAGTTGTATTTACTCTAAGTAAGAATTTCACTCCATTGAATGTTTAGTTATTAATTTATTAATTATCTTTTCCCATTCACTCTACACATCTAAAATTTAATTTTCCCTTACATTCTTGGTCTTAGGCCTTATGGTGTAGATTAGATGTACATATGTTATTCCTTATGACATTACTAAAAACCTTTGGGAGTCTGAATGATGTATCTATGTCATCTATGATGAAATTTCTAATAACCATCTACAATTGATATTTTTAACAAAATAATAATAATTATCCATTCCACACATAACACTTAGTACTACAATAGTGTCCCATGGAATCATGTATGTTTTCTCTATCTAACCACTTATGAAACTTAATTGCTATAGTGCATCTGTATAGAAAAACCTCATGAATCATATTGACCATACTAAAATTATGTGTTCTATTTTGTGTTTGTAGTAAAAGGTAACTTAAACAAACCATACTTATTTTCCTAGAGTTCCCAATGTTGACCCCAATCTCTAATACTAAAATGTCATGCCCAAAATTTTGTACCAAAATTCATCAATATAAACAACCAAGTATATACACATAGATATTTCATGTATATATATAATTATTTGTGTATATAAATAAATTTATTTATATTTTACATATTTAATATTGATATAAAATAATTTTAAATAATGAAAAATAAAATAAAATATAGGGATGCAACTCTACACAGGTCATAGGTTGTGACCCTAATACCCTAAAACCCCAAGGGTGATACTAATTACATTGCCACTTATCCCCAAAGGCTTGTCTATAGTCATAGGGTTATATATAACCATGGATAATCACTACTAAGCCAAGGGTAGATGAATATGACATCCTTTCCCAATTGATTATTTTATTATAAATAGCTCTTGATTTTTATATTCATAGTTCTATTTCATTTTACAACATATATAAATCTAGTAGATGAGTTTCTAGTAGATTATTATTATTATTATTATTATTATTATTAATCTTAATTAATAATATAAATAATCCAACCAAGCATATATTTATATATAAACCAATAGAATTTTTTTCACCTTTTCTTTTGTAATCTAAATAATTTAAGACAACAATTTTTGATTCAAAAATTAGTTCAAAAGATAAGGGAAGGAGAGCTAAGGTGGAAAGGAGAAAATTTACTCTAAATTTGATTAAGGGGAAAATAATTTTATTTCTACAAGAAAGGAGGGATATATTATTTATAAATAGCTCGAATATTCACATCAAAATTTAGGGAAGGTATTGGAAGAAAGTAGAAGATAAAGGGAGAGAGGGAGTTAATTTTTTTCAATAAAAACATACACTCAAAATATAAAATTTCTAAATTATAATATTCAAGGAGAGGAAAATATGTGATTTATTTTCCCTTTTCACAATATGAGAGAGATATTGGTGAGGATTGAAGGAGAGAATGAGAGATATTTTAAACACATAATGAAAAAACTAATTATAATTTCTCTTTTGTTTGATTTCATCAACTAAATCCTTCTACACAAAAAATTAAAAAATAGTACCTAACTCATCTCCTCTATTTTCCATGCATAAAAAATATCCTAAGATCCATGAATATCTACTCCTCCTTCCAATTAGTTCTTTACAAGCACCACCAAAATAATGAACCCCAAATGAACCAACCAAAAAATTCCAAAGTGTGAGAAATAAAAGAAGGTATAAATTTCATATCCCAAGGATTCCCCACCCAATCCAATAAATGGGAGGGTAATTTTATTTCAAGAGTCACCTCTTGTCATACAAGCCCACTCTTCCACTTAATGACCTTACAAGCCATGTGGGACTACTTGTCTAAGTAACCCACTTGTATAAGGAAAAATTGTAATTTACACTAAAAATAACTTATATTACATTACTTAAATTTACACTCCACAAACTCACCCACCCATCATATTTAGGCTCTAACCAATAAGTCATATAGATTTCCTAGAGTAGTTTAGAACAAGTTTCCAATTAAAAAACATTTCAAAGTTCCTCATATATTTTTTGGATTTAAAATTTTAGGTTTATTGATTTATGATTTATTAATTAAAATTATTTTAATTACTTTTCAAAAAATTAAGTTTTCAAATAAGTGAGGGAACTTGTTGGATGGTGGAGCCTAATCTTATTTTAATGCCCAGTTCTTGATCTAATGGTAGAAATTAAGTGAGTGCATTTTTGCCCTATTTTGTAACCCTCCTTTGATATGATGGAATTTTAATCAAGTGGAATTATGGGAGAGTGAAGATTATATTGTATTGGATGTACTACAATTTTTTCCCCTTCATTTGATGGAATAAATAATAAGAAGAACTAATAGTTTTTATGTGGATGTTGCCCATATTGGGTAAACCACATTAAATCTATGTCTCTATTCTATTTTGTTTTTTGAATTCTAATTCTATATTTATTTCATTATTATTGTTCTACATTCTATATTCCTAATATAAATATATTCAAATTTTTATGCATTTAAAATATCACCACATATCAAAATTACTAGGGTACAAGGTATTGAGGTTCCATTACGAGGAAATTATAAATTTATCTAATCCCACCTGAATGTGGTTATCACCAATTATTATATTAGACCAAGTGTATTTATCTCCACTTATATCTAAATAATCAAGGCCAACTTATGAATAAAGTCATCAAACTCTGACATGTTATCCATATAGTCTTGATACCCACCATTTTTTCCATTAAGGAAAGGGGAGAGTTAAATTCTCTAGCTAATATACAGTTACAATCTCACAAATCTTCTAAAAATTCCCTAGTTCCTTTTTTCACATCTTATGATTACTTTATATTTGTTGTATTTATCTAAATTTGATGTCTTTTATACAAATCTTATTGCACGTCTTTTGTTTGTTGGATTTTTCTATCTACTTAATTTAGATGTAATTTTTAATTTTAAACTTTAATTATTTTAATATATAAATAAATAATAACATTTAAAAAAAAAAATTAACATATAAGACAAAACATGAAATCATGATATCGTATACAACCATGTTACATTGTTATATCTAAGTAGCAAATCAACATATCCCATGTAGAAAATAATGTGTAAAAATAATAATCTATATAAATTAGATGTTTTCTTTATCTTAAGTAGAAAAACTATAAAATATAACAACATATATACATAAGATACTAATTATTGAATTCATACCTATATCACAGATGGGATATGTTCTATTGAGACATAGTGTCTCTATCCTCTCTGAGCAATCATTAAAAGCTAGTAGTCTTAGACTGTAATATTGTGACCTCTACCTCTACTTGGGTTGATCATGCCTCTAGTGTAGTAATTTGGGACATGAAAGTTTATTATCTAGTTGTATCCTCTACTATTATATCCATGTGAATTTCCCTCTTGATTTATAAATCCTTTTTATACCAAGTTATAACCTCTCCTCTTGTAAGTACTATTGTGGAAGTAGACATACCAAGATCCTAACCTCACCATTATAGTAGACACACAACCTCTCCAACCAATTTAAACCAAATAAGATGATCCCGTAAATGGTGTTGTGGGATCCAACATTTTGACTCTGTCATGCTCTAAAAACATGACATCCAAAATATTATGATGGGTGGACTTAATCATCAAACCCCACCACATAATCCTAGATACATAGGAAAATTCAAACCAAATTAAACACCAAATCATTATATATAAATCCAAATTCAAATATAAATATCACTATCATCTAGTATGTTTATCTATTAATATATAAAATGTAGTGATCAAAATTATAAACATTAATTTATACCTCAATGTGATTCCATTGAATTAATGTTCATCTCATCGCTAAAACTAATGAGACCAACATTATTATTTCCTCCATCCTCACTATATTATGCCCTAAAGGTCACTACCTATCTCACTATAAAAAACTAGGATTGACTATATTAGAACTCTTTTTCATTATCACAAGGTTGATATCTTATGAATTTATTATGATTAATATACCATGGGTACATAGGGATGTCCTAAAAAGTAATACATAGCATCTTACCCCTCTTTTTTGTCTTAATAATGTCTTGATTCCATTATCTTCTCCTCTAAGATTGAGGAGAGTGTCATGGTTTCAAAACTAGAACCTTTGGTGGTGGCTCCTACTCTCCTAAGCTATTTGGTATGCCTCACCCTATAGGGTGTAAAGGTGGTGGTGTTTTAGTATGTGGATTCCCAAATTTACTTGGAACAACAGTAAATGAGTGTGATTCTATTTGTCATATATAATTCTTGATCATCTTGTTGAAACCTTAAGCTTGCATTATGTACGGCAATGATGTCCATCTATTTTAGTTCTACTTATATGACATACATGTAATTTTATCTCTATAGATGGTATTTATCCTAATACCCTATAACACTCCTTGATGTAAAAATCTAAACCCACCAGCTAACTTGAATTAGGTGATTTTAAATTTGGTTTGGTATCCCTATAGGTGATTACATATTTAACATTTTATAAATGTAATAGGAAAATAATATCATTAGTCATATAGTCATTTTTTGCATATTGAAAATGGAGTAAAAATTATGCACTAGATGTACCTAGATTTTCTCTTCCATGTTGTAGATGGTGCCCTAATATAAAGTGGATTGACACGTGATAATTAATTTTTTAGGACTATTCCATTTGAATATGACACAACGCTCATTTGGTCATCAATCCTATGATCACCTTTTAGATGTTTGGAATTTTTGAAGCATATAAATCAAATAGTTTAAATATCAATGATTAATGTCTATATATATCTAACCCAATGGCCTAGTGAGCCAACTCCTTCATATTTCCCATTATCTTAGGTGCATCACAAACCATGGGTATACCATATAGGGGTAGGTCCAAAATAGTATGGACGTCCTCTAAAGTGATATCCACCTCTATATTATCCTAATATACCTCCAATATGAAGGTTTTAATGATCTCCTATTCATGTCATAAAAACATCACTATTAGATTGACATCTAAGGGCATGTTTCACATCTTGGTAGTCCTTCCAAAATGTAGGCTAATCAAGCAAGCTTTATCCTCATTTAAATGTATAAGTAGAAAATATGAAAGCTAGGATGCATCTAAAATCTACCAAAATTATGGTCACTAAAGGTTTTGAATATATGGAGGGAGTAAAAATGATCTAATATTTAATATTAAATTGAAGCTATGTATCAACCAATCTATCCTAGAGTCACTAGTTGTGTTTTAAGTGAGATTGTTGACCAAAACATTATACTAAATAAATTTAAACTTTAAAATATATTATTTATAGTCTAAATTATGGTATACTTATAATAAAATAAAAAATTAAACATACAAAATGGTTTCCCAATTCAAATTAATTCACCACACTACCTTGGTTTGCAATTCTTATTAATAAAGAAACTTAAAAAAAGCTTATTACAAAGTAGCTTACATTGAAAATTAAATATAAGAGTAAAAAATAGATAAATGTTTTTAATTAACCACTAATAAAAATAAAAATAAACTAAATATGAAAATTTTAAAGCACTGATAAGATATAGACATCATGCAAGAAACATATTCATCAATTAATTAAACATGCATACTCACATGCACACTAGACAAGTGAAATTCTAAAAATATAACTTTGAAAAAATAAATCTAAAATTTAGTTAACTAAACATTCAGTGAACTATAGTGAATTGGATTCTAACTAACACTTCTAGCTATTTTTTAGAAAATTCTTAAAAAGTATAAAAAATTGACAAAATAACTAATTTAAAACATAAATGAATTAAATAACTTCATGTACACATAAAAAAACTAAATCTAATATCAATACTCAAGTGGCCATATTGACATCATACTCAACATTCCCCGCTTTGATGCAAAGAGGAGGGATGATTATCATCTCGTTAAGTCTTATGTGAATCTTATTTACTAATCCCTTGGTGAAAATATCAACAAATTTAACTTAATTTCTCACAGGCTCAATAATCAATTGTTTATCATTGACCAATTCTCTAATAAAATGATGTTTTAATTCAATATGATCAGTTCTAACATGAAAAACTATATTTTTGGACAATTTTATTGCCCCTTTGTTATCACAAAATATTTATGTTGGCTCAAGTTGAACATGTCTAAAATTAACTAAGATTTTTATTAACTATAATACTTGTGTGAAAAATGTTGGTAGAAGAATTTGGATTGTAAAATTTCACATAATATTTGTCTAATATTCTTGTGTTATGTACTAATTTTGTCATGTATAAGTTAATTTTATCCTATCTTCATAACTTGTAATAGGTTATAATATGAAAAGACTCCACTTTTGGTGTTGAGTATGAGAAGAAAATAAGAAGTAATACATTGGAAACATCTATATATACTTTTTATTGTAAGAAGAAGAGAGTTATAATTTTTAAGAGATCAATATAGATTCATCTCGTTATGGTTACCTATTTGATTTATTACTTTGTTCCTTGCGTACATTCAAATGTAGAATGTTTGGTTACTTTCTATATAATTAAACCAAATGCTTTATTTCTTTTTATGAAACACTAGTTGCTCTTAATTCCTAAATAATGTAGGATAATTAATTCTTACTATGGATTTATTATCAAAACTCATATATGAATACAAAACACTATTATATGCACTTGAAGTATATCTTAGCTATCCTCATACTTAACATGTTATAATGATTTAGGAACCTCTGTTAATAATGGTGTGGTGATCATGGAACACTCTTTTTGGTGAAAATTATGCTAATATGGTTACCAGGGTAGAGAAATATTAAGACATGGTTAGACCAAAGGATATGTAATTTTGTATAAGAAGAATAAAAATGAACTGGTCTTACCATACAAGAAATGATTTGAGAGCATATTTATGGAGAAATTTATGAATTTACTATGAGTTGATTGAATTTATAGATAATTAGTTAGCCTAGTTAGAATATATTTTTTTAACCCAAGAATGGAAGAAACCATAATATATACTGAACAAAAGATAGATCAGTTGTAGAGATTGGAAACTGACTTGACAAGAGCAATAAATCATTGGGTTGCTACTATAGTAGACATATATATAACTAAGTCTATTGTACAAGGATAAATATTTTTTAAATATATGATGGAATTATTTGTTAGGTGAATTCAAGGAAAAATTTTGTAGAAACTACCTATCCTTGTGAAGATGTTGGTTGTGGACAAGGCCATGGTGCCTACTCTAGCCAATATGGAGTAATCACTTCAGGTGTATGGGGGTGTGTGAGACATGATAGTGAATTATGATTAGATGAGAAGATAAGGATTAAACCTAAATTTAAAATGGAAACATGAGGGAAGAAGAGTTAGAATAAAATTTTGGATTCATAATGTGAGCTACAACAATAGAATTGGAGTAAATAGAAGAATACCTAGGTAGCTATGAGTAGAGTTAAGAGTAGTAGTAAAATAGATGAAGAATGAGTAGGAATATGTGATGAACAAGAAGAAAGAGATGAATAATGAAGGATGAATAAATAGGAGATGAAATAAGAATAATAATGAAAGAAGAAAGAAAGAAGTGATGATGAATGAGAGGAAGAAGATATGTCTAAATAAGGCAAGCATAGTGTAGAAGTAGAATAGTTAAATGATAGATGTAATGCATAGCTAAAAGAAAGAGTATTATTAGGACATGAATTATTAATAAATTAAGTAGAACAAGATCACAAAGTAATTATATGTTAAATATTACAAGAAGAAGTTATAGGAAAGAATCATTCATGAGAAGAACACATGTCCCCATAGCCCAATTTCTTATATTACACTAGAAGTCTTCAACTAGATGATCAGGGAGATAGTAGTTATGAAGGTCCATTTTTAAAAAAAGTGCATCACTAGGGTACTAAAATTGAAATGACATATATTCATATTAATTTGAAGGCCATAGATTTTTTTGAAACCAAATAGAGAAAAGAAGGAAACATATAAAAATAGAGTGTGTAGGTTAACTATCCTAGTGTGTAGATAAATCTTCATAGTGCACAAGAAGGAACACATAGAATTTATCCTCCCCATATAATAACTACATAATAAATACCCTTGATGTTATTTTAGAAAATGGTTTATGTAGGAGCATTTATTAACTTGGAAATATATGATGGGTCTACGTACCTTGAATAATACTTAATAACTTGTGAGATGAGATGGCAAGCTAAGGGTATTACTAATGAGGCTATTAAGAAGTGAGAGTTAATATGGGCATTGAATGGAAGAAAACTTGAGTTTATGTACCATATAGAAATTAGGTAGGAAATTCTATAGCATGTTAAGGAATGGCTTATCATAGAATTTAAGATAAAGAAATGTATAAGTCACACTATTCAAGACCTAAAGGAGATTAGGCAGAAGTTGGGAGAATTAGTATGTGACTATGATCATTTATTATATGACATTATGAATAACATAGAATTTTTATTAGAAAATAAAGATAAATCTATGTGGTTTGTTGAAGGACTATGTTCTAGAATTAGATTTGATATAGTGTAGACTCAATATGCTACAAAGGTAGATGATAGAGATGTTACTCTACGAGTGGAGAAAATTGAAGACTATGGGGAATCTCCCATCATGGGTTATAAGATTTAAAATACATTACAATCCTTCATGAAGAGGATGGAACAATATCATGAGGTAGATAAACCTAATCTAAATCTATGGTACATGGAGTGTGGGAAAGGACATCATGAGATCAATTTTCCCAAGATCAAGATGGAGTTATATGAAAGCTATAAAGTAGTAGGGCACACAAAAATTCAATGTCATATCCTATAATATTATGTAAAAATCCCATAGAGTTTATATTTTAATTTTTGTAAGTCACACAATCATGATGAAAAAAATTGTAGGGATTTGTGGGAAATCAAAGAAGACATTACAAAGAATGTATTCACCATTGCTACGTATCAAATGTCTTTAATGAAGTAGATGATTCCATGACAAAAGGTAAATAAGGGTTGTGTGAACCAAGTATGTCTGTAATGGATTCCTAGTTATCATTAATACTAGCCTCAAGGTCTAGATGGTTATATGCCTCCTTCACCAATTTGGATACCACCATCACCACAATACTAGTATGTAGCACCTTAGAATCTGGTAATGATGTAGCAGTAATAAACTAGTTAGACCCCACCAGTTTCCTAACAATAATTTAGAATTAGAGATAAAACCCAAAAACATTAGCACTACAATACAACATAGAAACAATGAGGTTATAAAGGAGGGTATTAGTCAAATAGAGAAGGATATATGGGTAGATATAGAGGAGGTTACCAAGGTGGAAAAATAAATAATTATCAATGCCTTTCTTTGTAATGTTATTTGTGTGGAGAATATAATCATGTGCAATGTAATTTCCATTTAAATACCCAAAGACAATCTTACTGTGCATATTGTAGAGGATATGAGCAGCATGAGAGACAAGATTATCATGTCTTGTAAAAAAAAATAAAGGAAAAGTCCATCAAGAATGTTAACATGGTGAATATACATCCTAAGGAAGATGCATTTATGAATTCCATTACAAGACACCAACATGCAAATAAAGGATGCCCTCCTATCAAAATGCCTCAAAACTAGGGAATCCAAAAAGCAAAATAGGACAAGTATGAGAACTTAGCTATAGAAAAGGGGCTCATGTATGAAGATGCATAGATGTTGAAAAAAATTCAAAACCAAAACACTATTGAAGAAGATTATACAATAATATATGCCCAAATGTATATCCAAATCATGTGAATGATGCATCAAGATGGAGTAATATGTTGACAGATTTACTAAAGCTTTTAAGTACATTGTATAATAAAGACATTTTTCAAAACATCAAAAACTTGCTACATATTTTACTGTAGTGTGTGCAGTGAGGACAATCAAAGATATAAAAGATTGTTTGGTATGTCAAAAAAAATAAGCCATGGGATGTAGATACATGAATTGATATTGAAGTTATTAGATATGAAATTCCAAATGTTTTATTTGACTTTGGTAGCATGGTCAACATGATCCTTAGGTATACATAAGAGGTGATTGATTGACCAGCTCTAAGTTATAGGCCAATGATTTTTATTTTAGAATATTATGGAAGAGTTGATCCCATTGATATATTAGAATACATTGAGATAAAGTCATAAAATTGAGCCTATGAGGTGAATTTGAAGTCATCAATATGAAGATATCAACAACTCATTACCCTATACTGATTGGAAAGAAATGGGTATATGATGGTCAGATGACTATCAATACTATGAAAAATCAATTATATGTGCATCGAGGAGATAAGATTATCATCATTCCTCTGAACAAGGTGCACAAACCCTATATCATTCTAGCTAAACTAGACTCTCCTTATGTTGCACAAGAAACTAGCTGGATGAAAGTAAACTCTAAAGAGAACCTGAAAGATCTATGCATAGCCAAGTGCAACTTATTATATGAGCATAATAAACATTTTAGACATCCAATTCCTAACCATTGTGTTGAAATTGTCAATCTTACTCAAAATTTTTAAAAATGCAAAAATTAGGCCAAAATCACTTAAACATGCTACATGGTTCGAGCTTGTCATATACAAGTGCCAATTTAGGCTAATGTATCCCTAAATAGAGTAATTAATTTTATGTGATTATTAACTTTTCTCAAATCATTTTTAGTTATAATGATGAAAACACATTTTGGTGCTCTAGATCACTCTTTTCTTTTAATTCAGAAACACATAATATGTGCTTGTGTTATTTTATGTCTATCATATCCTAAATGGGGTATTTGTCCATATGCAACTAAAATATCCTTATAATTCTTCTCCAATAAAATTATAACCCAATAATATGACATTTTAACCTATTTGATTAATAAATGCAACCATTTTCCAAAAAATTGCTTAAAATTAGATTAATCTCACTTAGGCAAATTAATTCAAATAAAAAATTTAAGTGGAAAATCCATGGAAGTTATTGAATATATTTTAATTTTAAATTGTTTCCTATTATCTACATCTTCAAATGAAATCATTTATGGGGTGCCATCCATAAGCCATAAATGTAATAAATATCAGTTTTAATGCCTCTCATGCCTCTTTGATGCCCCTTACTTCTAAATATTTATGAGGGTATTTATGGATTAATTATACAAAATTATATTAATCCATGGCCACACATCTTTATTTGAATATGGATGGTCATGGTTTATCTTGATCAAATTGAAAAATCTATAAATAAAAAGTCTAAACCCACCATTTTTAAGCTTCATTTATATAAACTTGTTATGTATAATTCTCTCCACAAGGAATTTATGTGTGGTGTTTATTATGCTTAATTTGTAATAGGATATCTTTAATATAGGTACAAAATTGATTCAAATATCATGATCCTAGTTTCATTGGTGCACAAGAGATGATGGAGGATATTTTCCTTACGTCATTGATGAATACTTGAGCACAAAATCACTAGGAAAATTATGTGTTGAGCCATATTTGGGTGATTAGATGCTCTTGGGAAGGTATTGTGTATTTTTTCTTCCATTATCTCTTAATTATCATTTGTCAAACACTGTCAAAAGAGTTGGCTTAGCTTGTTATGTTCTTGTGCATTTTTATCAAGTTTTATTGATTAATGCTTGATCTAATCATCTTTTTAATCCATAGCTACATCATGGCATGATCAGTGGGACCATGAATTCCATTCAAGCAAAGACAACTCTTTTTCATTTTTATAAAATCTAAAAAGTGATTTAAAATAATTAAAAATCAAATTTTTATCATTATTTTCCTACATTTTTGGATTTTTTATTGATACATAGGTCATATAGTGACTGAAACTAGTTCTATGTAACTGGCATTGGTCCTAACTAACCAAAATTGGTTTGGTTTGGTTTTAGAGCTTTCTTCAAACTTACAAGTTGTTATTTTGGAGTTTTAAGTTTCTGTCTGAACATTATTTGGATGATCTAGAGATTTGATGGAGATTTTATTCTAACTTGGGCTAACAAGTGTTGTTTTTGAAAAATATTTTTTGCCTAAAGGTTCATAGGTAACCAATATTAGTCTTTGTTAATTGACATCATTTATTTTATGATTGAAAATGGTCTCACTACAACCAACATTGGTCATTGTTAACTGGCGTCGATCTATGTATTTTAAAAACTTAAAATTTGAGAGCAAGATCTCAAAACTTATTTAATTAACAATTATGATTCAAAGAAAGAGTAAAATATCTAATATTTGTAGGTCATGTGTGGAAAATTGGTAAATTTGAACATATTTAAGCCTTGAACCTTCCCTTTGGTGTTTAAAAGGACCCTAGATGTTTTTTTAAGTTAAGTTGTTTTGTGAAGTTTTTTAAAGTATGTAATTAAGGCCAAGGGGCCAAGAACTTCGTCAAACACTTTACATCAGTGCTTAAAACTAACATTCACTTAAATTTTAGAGTTTTCAAAACTATGTTATTTTATGCAAAATCATTTATTACTTGTTTATTTTTTTTTGCAAACCAAAGAGTGCATGTATGCTCTCCCCCATCCCCTTTAGGGAACTTGGGTGACCAGAAGTGCCTTTTCTTTGAAATTATGCCTTTGTCTAAGGCATGAAAATAATATTGTCAAGGATCTCCTTAAAATTCATATGGTTTGGGTGATCTAAAAGAAATATATAAAGTATTTTCTCTTAGTTTTATTTTATGTAACTTGTCTTGTGGAGGGGAGTTCATAGCCTCTTCACGAGTTCTTTAGGAAAGATTTGACTTAGGGTTTCATCTCCTGGAATTATTTCAACCCCATTCCATGGTGGGTTATATAAATTAGGGCATGTATACTACAATATCTATGGGTTGAATAACTAACCTCTCCTTTCATACTAAAAACCCAAGTTAGGTCTAGTAAATTAGGGGATCCCACTAATCAGTACATCGATGGAATCACTATGTAAAGGAATAAACCCTTGAATTGTAAGTTAATTAGTATTAACTCAATTAACATGAGGCATATATAGTGTTAATCACACTTAGGGCCATCTAGATAGTCAAAATTTTAAATTTTAGGACAACCCAACTTATGAATGACATATTGGTGATGCATGGTGAGTAGCCTAAAGGTTCATGTCATCATACAATATCTTGGGAGAAGGCAGTGTAAAAAACCTACTACTTCATGTGATTTTATTTTTGGATTAACACTTAAAACCCTCCCAAAATCATGTACATAGTGGATTTCAACAATATGAAGAAACCTTGTCAGATTAGGGCTTAGGATCATTTACTTATTTGTATTTGTTTGGTCATTGATTTGAGTCTATAACTTTTTTGAAAACAACACATCATAAAACAAACAAATTTTTTATCCACCATTTTATTTGAATAAGGATGCATTACGCTAGTCAAATCCAAGTCATCTTTGCCTTATTCAAATCCTCATTCTAAACATTGTGTTTCTTTTTTTTAAACAATGTTGTTGTGCTACCCATTTGAGTCTAAACCATTTTCCAAAAATCTTTAAGTCCTTAAATTTTTAATTAAAATTTAGAATCTCACATTTATAAGTTCTGGACCAAGGTGTTAATTGGTTTACCATTTGTACTTGGTTTGAGTTAACTTGGATACAATTTCCCATTTGGGTTTAAGGTTATTTATAGACTCATCATAATTTGATCATTGTGAACATAAGTTATCTAGTGTGTCACTTATGATCTAAGTTGTAGAACACATTTTATTGTACCTCCTATTACCATTGTGCTACCCATTTGGTTTTAGTTTTATACCTAGGAATTTAGGCATGTTTTCACATCTTGAGTTTTGTAGTTCATATTGTTACCTTCCTAATCTAAAGTACTTTATTATAATTTTATAGTAACAACTTGTTAAATTTGAACTATCTTTTAAATTATTGACGTATCACTAAACCTACATTTGGTGTACTAGGTTACACTATAAGTCTTTGAGTTATCATACCCTCTTCTAATTTATCAATTTTAACCCACCAAAGTTAAGTAATTTCATGAAAAATGAGTTTAATTATGTGGAAATATCCAACCTCTTATTTATTAAAGTCTCTTTATTACCTTTTCACTTGTTTGGAGAAAATAAAATCACACCTTATTAATGTTTGTACACATTTTTCAAATCTTAGAAAACATAAGAAACAATATTATAGACATGACACAAAGGTATAATCACATTAGGGTCTCTTATGGACCTAATTGCAAGGAATATTATTATTATGATAGGCATGAGTACTTCATCATGTTTGAAGATGTCACCCTTTTTGGGCCTAGTCTTTAAACACCAATCTGATCCCTCATAATTTTTGTATGTCATCCTAGTCCTTCCCCTCTGATTTGTACACTACACTAGAAGGTTACAATTTTAGGGTATCCTAATTCAATTTGTACACTATGATAAAAGGTTACCATTTTAGGTTATCCCCCTTCAAATTGTGTGAACAATGAAGTTCTAAAATGCTTAAATGTTACCATTTTAGGCTATCATCCTCCTTTAGCTTGTGTTAGCCATCAAGATCTATAGTGCATTAAGGTTACCATTTAAGGTCCTCCTCCTTTTAATTACACAAGACACCAAGATCTATAATGGCCCATAGTTACCATTCTAGGCCCATCACTGGCATTTATTAAAACTATTGTTGAGAAATGTCACTTTGATGAACCAATCTTTATTGATCCTTTATTTGATAATCTATTTTTTTGAGATACCATTATTTAAAAACAAACCATTATTTACCCCAAACCAATTATTCCCCAATTTATAAATTTTGTGTTGATCTTTGATCCTTAACAACAACCATTACCTCTTCAAGATCCATTTTTTGAGGACCAAAATGTGTTCAAAGATGATTTTTTTCAACCAATTGCAAATCAAGACCACAATGTTTTTATTGAAACACCCATTTATGATGAGTCAACTTATGATGAATCACCCATTGATATTTTACCTATTATCAAGGAGTCTCACTCAAATGAGCCAGTCTTTGTTGAGTCAGTTGTTAATGATTATAACCACCTTTAGGAAAATCATTACCTCAACCATTTTCCTATTTTTAAATATCCCCATCCCTTTAAAAAGCTAGTCTCTATGAAGTCGTCTCTTGATATTTTCCCACTCATTTAAGAGTCTCCTTTTGATAGGCCATCTTCTATCAAGTCATCCCTCAAGTGGTTCCCTCTCTTTGAGGGACTTCACTTAGATGAGCCAATCTATGTTTAACCCTTCTTAGATGAATCAATTTTTATTGAGCCCATTATACCATCATAGGTCATTTCTTGTTGAACACCAAACATTCAACAAAACATCATTATAAAAAAAACCACATTAGATGAAGAATTAACATTGAAGTTAGGTTCCCTTTTTGAATTGACATAAAATTTAGCATTAGATGAAGAATCAATAATAGAGTCAGGTTCCCTTTTTGAAATGACATTAGATTTAGCATCAAAAGTAGAATCACTATCAGCCTCAACATCAAATTTAGATTCCATTGACTTGGACTCAACTTTATAATAAGAATACATGCATGGTTATTAAAACATTAGTTACACTTCACTTACAGATCAAATTGAATTTATTTATGATACTTCTATGGTTTTTAAGGATGATTACTTCAGCATTGACATAGGTTCTCCTATTATCTTCTATGAGGATTGTGCTACCTTTCATCACTCCATTATACCCACCCAATATAGCTATTATTTTGACATTCCAACTCTTAAAATCAATAATTAGGATCAATAGAATCACATTATGTTGAGCTACATCCATGGTGACATATTAGGGGGGCCAAGGCCACATTCATGAAGAAGAAGAATAATCTCCTAGTGAAACCTTGTTTAAGGAAATAAAGGATGATCAAATTTCAAGCTCTACATATTTTAGTGAAACCTTTTTGAAAATTCTAAAAGACAATTAAAGTCAAATTTAATCTCTCTCTATAAAACCTTCTCAAAGGCACTATGGGATAATCAAGAAAATTTAATTGGTAAAAAACTCTTCAAGTTACCAATATATGAGAAAAAAAGTTATTCACTATTTGATGAGGACCTTATCAAAGATGGAATCAATAAAAATTCTAATCTACATCATAATAAAATGGTAGATACTATCAAGACTAAACAACATAAAAATTTGGTGGTCTTATCAAGAGTATATTCAGAGGTTTTCAACCTTGCCACAACCAAAATTATGTTGAATCTAGAATTAAAAACATTGTGTTTTCTTAAAATTCCCAATATTAATTTGTTTCCCAACCATTATACACTTCATTATCATCCACATTTTCATTACCCATTTATATCATTTATCCTATGCCTAACATTATTTACCATCCTTGGCAACACTTTCCTTTATAGAGATTAAGAAGGTATCTTGTCTTGATGTTTGAAGGAAATATAGTCAATGACCAATGAGGATCTAACTATCTTTGGATTCCATCTCTACATCTTGGAGTCTAACACTATCACCAATAAGTTCTTGATAACATGTTTACAACATCAGAATCACAAAAACACTATTGGAGTCCAAATCTACAATAGGTTCTTAACAACACAAATATTTAGATGAGGTGTTAAGTAGAATTTTTTATAAATATTCTAGTTATCTCATATCTTAACTAGGATGTGTATCTCGACATCAATAGGAGAAGCATAATCATTTACAATTGGGTCCCATTTATTGTGTTGTTTGAACTACATTAACTTGATATCCTTTGGGACTATGTAAGAAGCACTCAATTTAATTGAGGTTAGCTTTGTCACCTTTTCCACACTCTCACCATTTTCAAAGCATTTTTAAGTTTAAATGCTCTTGTTATTTTATGAGAAAAATAATCCCATGCTCTCACCATTTTGTAAGCCAATTATCACTTGGGGAAACCTTATTTCCATTATAGCCAAGTGTCATCTTATCATTTTCTCTATGCCATACCATGTACCATTTTATTATACCATTTATTTATTGACCAAAGCTTATTGTTATCCATCTTACCCACCCCTTTTTTGATCTTGGTTCTGTTGGTTCTTCCCTCACCTTTTGTGAGGATATTTTGATCTAGTTTTAGTAGTTTTTAGAATTCTATGTTTAAATAATGGTATATGAAAGTAGTGTGACTGTAGATCTGGCAAGATATATTTCATTTACATCTTATATGGTTCCATAGACTATAACCACCTATGGTCAAATCATTATTATGACATTGTTTCCTAATTATAACCACCTATGGTAAAATTATGAATAATGTCTTTTTATCATGCATCATCGCATCATCTTTCCATTGCTATTATCATATTCCTTATCATTAGGCTAAAACTTGAGAACTTATTATGAATTGGTTAGTTTTTTACTACCTTTTATGTAGGTAAAATTATTATGACTTGAGGTTCTTATGGGACTATGTAGGTTGTGATAGATTCACATTGAAGTTAACTCAGTCCCTTTTTTCCTTCTTGCTCTCACTAATTTTTGAGCATGGACCATTGCAGTTGGTTTATCTTTTTTTTGAAATCTTACCTATGGATGTGCATCTCCTCAACTAGGTAGTTCCCTAAACATTTTATACATATTTAATTTTGTTTTATTAAACCAAAAACATAAAAACATTAGAAAATGATTTATAAAAAGAATATAAACTATCTTACAATTTTGTTTATTCTCATCCCATGTGCTTGCCATTTTTCAAGACCATTCTCATTTTAATTCTCTCACCATTTTGTAAGCCCATTTTCTTTATTTTCTCTACAACATTAATCATGTTATTATCATCACTTTTATTCTATCCCATTTCTTTGGAGAACTACATTTGGCCTGAAGTTAATGTTAGATCTTACATCCATGGAACTATGTAGGAAGCATCCACTTATTTCGTACATCTGGAGTCAACTAAGTCATCCTCCTTCCTTTTCTTCCTTCTTCCCCCATTTTTTTCTACATTTATTTCTTATCACTTGGAGGAAATGTTGTGTCCTTATTCTTGTTATGTTATTATAGAAAGTAATTCCTCTACTACACATGCCTAAATAATTATTTTCAAACCACACTAACATTATGATTAAATATTATTTGTGTGTGTTTATTTCATTTTATTAGTGTTTTTTTGTGCTTTATTATCTCTTCATTTATTTGTGTCTCTTCTTTTGTTGTTTCTTCTTATTTATTCTTGGTCTTTTATTTTTTCTATTTTGTCTTGATCTATGTTTTATTTTCCAAGAGTACATCTTCATAGTATGTATAGATCTTGATTATTGATATTTTGCTTTCATGTTATTTATTAAGTTTTTATTTATTTGTTTTTGTACACTCTTTTCCTACTTAAATATTTATTGTCCATATCTTGATTAAAGTTAGGTTCATTTATGTTTTCTTTTTAGTTTTCTTTTCTTTTTTTTTTAAAATGTAAATAGTTATAACTCTAGTCTTGGTAGCTCTTATCATTATCCTTAGTTATAAGTATTCACATTTGAATTGGATCAATGCAATTGAAATCCAATATCATTATAATTTCTTCATATTTATAATGCATAATTTTATTTTTATATAGAAAACACTATGTGCTTTGGATCCAAGTCTCAAAATCAATGCAGATTCAATGATCAAATCTCAAGTGCATCAATGAAAATAGGTACCAATTACTTATCCCACACCTAAATCTATGCAAGATGTGCATCTCTTGGCATACATTATGAGTCTAATCAGATAGTGGTCCATTTTTATTCTATTTCTCATCCCTCATTCCATTTTCTGTCACTTTTGGGTTACTACATTGGCTTGAGGTCTATATAGACTATGTAGGTAGTAGTGTTTAGATACATGATGTATCTTGGGTCAGCTCAGCCACCTTTATTCTTCTTTTTATCTCTTTAATCACTTTGTGCATCCTCATATGCCTAGTTTTTTCTAACTATTTTAGTCATTCGACCATTGTATCTACATTTTCACTCACTCATATTTAATCTATAGATTAGGCTATATCCTTTAGATATGCTTGCCAATTTACCATATTGGGGCACAAAATTTGAACCAGTCACAAATCTAAATTATCCTTACCAGGGAAAAATTAATTATTAGTGATCAAAATCAGCCTTGCTAGGGCATAATTAATTTATCGATTGATCACATATGCTCTACTAGGGCACATTATTATTTCCTTTCTATGGAGATAAAATTATCCTTTTTATTCTAATTATAAGCTTTGTGGACTTTTACCCTCATTCTGACAATGTTTTAGTGTGCAACTTGTATTAGGATTGATCAGTTCCTAAGTGTGTAGCTTGTACCATAGCTTTGGGCATGATCAAAGTGTGTCACTTATATTTTTGGATTACATATTTCCCCTTCCCCCCATATTTGGGGTCCATTATACTCTAATTATATTTTGATCATTGATATAATCAATGTGTGAAATCATTAGCTCATCTGGATTTAATCTATCCCATGGGTTAATTTCACTCTCTCTCACTTTCTCTTTGAGAGTCCATCCTTCTCTTTCATCCTAGTATGTCCTCTCGAGAGAATATCATGGGTCATTTACATCCAATTTATTCTTGACAACTCTTTTCTTTGAAAAAATATTAATTTTATTGAATGTCTCTCTACACCTCAAATAGGTGGAAAATGTAGACATCTAATTCCTAACACCATTATGTTGAAATTGTCAATCTTACTCAAATTTTTTGAAAATGCATAAATTAGGCCAAAATAACTTAAATGCGTTAAATGGTTTGAGATTTTTATTTATAAGTGCTGATCTAGGCTAACATATACCTAAAACATTTCTTTAAATCATTACAAGTCAAAATGATGAAAATGCATTTTAGTGCTTTGAATCATTCTTTTCTTCTAATTAAGAAGCACATGACACATGCATGTGTTTTTTTATGTTAAGAATTTCCTAAATGGGGTATTTGTCCATACACAACTAACATCACCTTATAATTAATCTCCAATCAAATTATGACCTAGTAACATGACATTCTGACCAGTTTGATTAATGAAGTGCAACCAATTTCTAAATAATTACTTAAAATTTGAATAATCTCACTTAGGCAAATTAATTTAAATCAAAATACTAAGTGGAAAATACATAGAAGTTATTGATTATCTTTTAATTGTAAATTTATTGCTATTATCTGCATCATCAAATGACATCATTTGTGGGGTGGCATCTATAAGCCATAAATGTAAGAAATATTAGGTTTAAGGCCTCCCATGCCTATTTAATGCCACTTCCTTACAAATATTTATGAGGGTATTTATGGATTAATTATTAAAAAAATATATTAATCCATAGCCACACATCTTGATCTTAATATGGATGGTCATGGTTGATCTTGATCAAATTTAAAAATCTATAAATAGGATGGCCAAGACCACCATTTTAAGTTTCATTTGTGTAAACTTATTATGTAGAATTCTCTCCATAATCCATTTGTGTGTGGTGTTTATTATGCTTAATTTATAATAGGATAGCTTTAAGATAGGCACAAAATTGATTCAAATATCATGAGCCTAGTTTCATTGGTGCACAAGAGATGATGGAGGAGCTTTGCCTTACATCATTAATGAAGACTTGAGCACCAAATTAAGGGGAAAATCATGTTTTGAGCCATATTTGGGTGATTGGACGCTCTTAGGAAGGTATTATGTATGCTTTCTTTCATTAACTCTTAATTATCATTTTCCAAACCCCATCGAAGGAGTTAGCTTAGATTGTTATGTTCTTATGCATTTTTCTTGAGTTTTCTTGACTAACTCTTGATTTAAAAATCTTTGTGATCCATCTCTAAATATTGGCATGCTCGGTGGGACCAAGCATCCCATTCAAAAAAGGATAACACTTTGGTATTTTAAAAAAATCTTAAAAGTGCTTAACAAACCTTAAAAATAAAAAAAGTTATTATTATTTTCTTGTGTTTTTAGATTTTTTGTTAATACACAGGTCACACAATGACCATCATCAGTTCTATGTAACCTACATTGGTCTTATCTAATCAGCATAAATTTAGTTATAGGGTATAACATGATGAAAAAAATCACATTTTAGAGCTTTCTTCAAAATTACAAGTTTCTATTTTAGATTTATAAGTCTTTATCTAAACATTATACGCATGATCCAGGCTTTACTAGAGATTTTATTCTAACTTAGGATAACAAGTGTTTTTTGTAAAAAATATTTTTTTCCTAAGGGTTCACAGGTAATTGATATTGGTCTTTATTGACTGGCATCAATTTTTTTATGATTGACATTAGTCTTGCTTCAATCAACATTGGTTATTATTGATCAACATCGATCTCTATGTTTTAAAAATAGAGAAACTGAGAGAAAGATTTTAAAACTCACTTGTTTTATTAAAAATTATGATTCAAAGTAGGAGGAAACTCTAAAATTTTTAGGTCCTACATGGAAAAGTGGTAAATTTGAACATATTTAAGGTTTGAACCTTCCCTTTGGTGTTTAAAAGGAACCTAGATATTTTTTTAAAAAGTTAATTTATTTTGTGAAGTTTTTCAAAGTTTTTAATTAAGGCCAAGGGGCCAAGAACTTCATCAAATATTTTAATTTGGTGCTTAAAACTAACACTCACTTAAATTTCAAAGTTTTCAAAAGCGTGTAGTTTTATGCAAAAGCATTTATTACTTGTTTGTTTTTTTTGTGAAAAATGAAGAGTGCATGTATGCTCTCCCACATCCCCTTTAGTGAACTTGGGTGAGCAAAAGTGCCTTTTCCTTGTAATTATGCCTTTTTATAAGGCATGAAAATAATGTTGTCAAATCTCTTCCCAAAACCTATTCATAACTTCTTCATGAGTTCTTTAAGGAAGATTTGACTCAGGGTTTCATCTCCCAACATTATTTCAACCTCATTCCATGATGGGGTATATAAATCAAGGAAATTATAATACAAGATCTAGGGTTTGAGTAGATAACCTCTCTTTTTATAATGAAAACTTAAGTTAGGTCTGGTTAACTAGGGGATTTCACTAAGTAGTACACTGATAGAATCTAATATCTACTTACAAGTACTTGTTTCCCAGAACTCAATATAGAATAAAAGAGAGCTTTGAGGCTCAAATATGCTCGCTACATGATCAAAAAATGAGTTATCTATATGAGAAACTATAAAGACATCTATCTTAGATGTGTATCTATAAAGGAAGTTAAATAGACTCTGGAAAACCTACACTAGAAGATAGGTAGTGGTCATCATCTAGGAATACCATATCTCACAAAATCTTAAGAATGGGATACTATTGGCCAATAGTTTTCAAGGATGCTCATGCTCATGTAAGGGAATGCCATGAATGCTAATCTTTAGAAAAGAGATAAGTACATGTAGGAATTACCTTATAACATTTTATTGAAAGAAGGCCATTTTCCCAATGGGGTTTAGATTTCATTTGTGTCATTAGCCTAAATTACTTAGTGGGTCATAAGTTTATACTCACTACCACAAACTACTACACCCAATGGACTAAGGTAATGTACATAAAGAATTCTAGAGCATAATATGTGATTTAATTCTCAGTGGAATAAATCAAAACTAGATTTGATACTCCCATTTCTCTAATTTATGACAATAGATGAACATTTATATCATACAAATTCATAGAATGGGCTCATGACAACCATATCACTATCATGTCATCTTTTAACCATTACCCTCAGGGAAATGGATTAGATGAATCAATGAATAATAACTTGATAGATGCAATTAATAAATTAGATAAGGATAACCCTATGTACTAACATAATCTACTAAAGTATTCCCTTTGGGTAGACTGAATAAGATATAAGTAGGCCTTTAAAGCCTCATCATATCTATTGGTGTATATATGTAGGCCAATAGTCCCAATCATGTTGAAATTAATAAATTATCAATTCATATAGGAATACATAGAACTAAATAACAAAGTGGAATCTTCACTAATAGATATAATATAAATGGAAGATTTAAGGAATGGGGCCCTAAAGACTTTTGAAAAACACTAAGGCATAGTCAAGAGGTGGTTTAACAAAAGAGCAAAGGTTAAAGAATTTTAGATCTTAGATTTAGTGATTATTTAGGATAAATCCCATGAAAATAAAAGGATAACATGACAAATTTCCCCCACTATGGATTGGACCATATCAAATTTCAAAAATCATGGGCAACAATGCATTTTACCTAAAGGACCTGTAAGGCTATGAACTCACATATATAGTAAACATGTAGTTTTTGAAGCATTAATTCATGGCTATACCATCTAAAGATACCCCCTATTGATAAATAAACATTATATAGGTAGGATTAGTATATTTTCCTACTTTATAAGTTAGGTTTCCTACTTTCTTAGTTTAAGTTTTTAAGCCTTTTTAGGTTTAGTTTTTGTTATTTCCTGTGACAATCTAAATTGTTTGATTCTGACATGACCAAGATAATATAAAACCAATTGGACCCATATTTTATGATAAATAGACATATAATAGAAATGGAAAATTTCAAAGAGATCCATAATTTTGGACCTATTCATAAACTAGGTATATTTCTATGTTTAGAGTATTCAGGATTTAGGTATGTAATTACAATAATTTTGGGTTGTGTCACAATTCAATATTTCTAATAGGTATGTGAAATTTGATCTTGAAAAATTCATACAAATTTAGAAAATTTTCTTATTCCATTGGTCCAAGCACACTTATCATATTAATACTTGTTTGAAGGTGATAATCACTGGTGCAAATGTGGCTAGAAGGGACATTCTAGCAAATCATTTATTTTATAACCATACCAACTCATAGGGGTTTAATATCTCCTCCTTATATTCAAATAAAAGAGAAGGAAAATAAGAATAAATAACCAATGAGTTCAAAAAAGTCTAAGGAAATCCAAAGAATATCAAAAGCTCACATGATGAAATAAGGTTAATGTACCACACATTATGATCAATAAAATAAAGGAAGGAGGGAGAAAGGAACCTAAGGTATCTCTATTGGGGCTATGGAAGCCTGGTTGGTAGTATATTAATGCCTAAGCTCTATCGATTTAGTAAGAAACCAAAGTGAAACCTATAACTTCATCAAGCCTTTGAAAAGCTCATTACAACAAGGGTTTAATGAAGAACACTTTTAGCACACACTGATCCATAGATGAGAAGGGAAGTATGTTGTGTGATTTTACTTAGGAGTCTATTTCATATCTCTGATTCTAATCTTTTTTTTTGGCATAGTTCATGTTTGATTTGAAATTACTAATCAAATTTTTGGGTTATTGAATAATAAAAAATATTCCCCCTATAAGTCACCATTTGTTGTACCCAACATCCCCCTTTTTCTTCTTGAAGAAATGACGACCCATTTTTTTAAATTTTTGGCCTTATTTATTTATCCTTTCTTCTACATATCTATGTAATTTATATCATATTTATCCTTAGTATTTACACTTGGAAGAACATATCATTGATATTGTACATTTTTCACCAACTTACTAATGCCTTTTGAGAATTTTTATACTATGCAGGTTTTGGGACTTTGTTTTTCATCAAGAAATTATTCAAGACTTGGTATTTACGAATTATGTTTGGGTCTTATAATTCAAAATTTTTGTTTAGACTTTATGTTTTTAGGACTTATTTAGAATTTTTTCATTGTGTTTTTTGTATCAGACTTTCTGTTTAGAGTAGTTGTGTCAGATATTTTATCTGAATAATTGTTTCAAATGACTTGTATTTTATTAGACATTTTGTACTGTAATTTTTGTTTGAACCTTTTTGTTGGAACTTCTGTTTAATATTTTTGATAAGACAAAGTTTATAGAATATTCATCATCTACTTTATGCAATTCAAACATTTTGTTTGGATCATTTGTTTTGATGAATTTAGTTGTCAAACTTTTTTTTAACATTTATGTTCAAAATATTTATTCAAACATTTTGTTAGCTCATTCCCAACACAGAAACCAACTCTCAATTCTTGAATATTGAAATCCCACAAGACATAGCCAATAAATTAAAAACACTTCCCAATACTTCCCAAGGATACTTGCTAGCTAAACTAATGAGATTTAAACTATGTAGGAAAAATAATAAATGAATGTTGGACATTAATAATGCATGAACTGGAATTGAATGATAAAACCATACACATGACGTGAAACTATCAACTTATTCATTTCTCACAAATGAATTCTAACTCAAATTCTATCTTACAAATAAAAGCCTTAGTTACCTATGAATCCATTATAAGCAAGCAAATGACTAGCAGAGAGAATTTTTTTCCATAAAACATGTAAATAGACTTTGGCCACTATACATAATTACAATGGCATCATCATCTAAGAGTTTTAGAGGGGCACTTATACCATCACCATTATCCATAAAGGATTTAAAGGAGTTCATAGACACAATATATGATGCAGTTATCTTTGACAACAGTTATGGAAACAATTCTAAATTTTGGGATGTTGTGGATGTTGTTGATGTGTTTTTGATGGAAGGAAATCTATCCACCATAGAATGTCAATTTTTTATAGACTTGATCTCCCTCAAGATACAATCACTAAACTTAGTGGTGGATAACCCTAAGTTCATTCCTTACATCGACCTTCTTTAATATTTATTCTTTTCTATAATAATTACATAGGATGCATTTCTACACCACATGGATAACTAGATAATCATGGCGTGCATCACCAAAGATGACTTTCAAAGGTATGTCTTTACCAGTTATAGACATAATTTTTTATAAACATATACTAGTGTCATGGAGCCAAAAAAATTAAATGGACAATGTATTAAGCTCATGGCTTCTCTCTAGGGAAATAATGACCTATAAAGGAAAGAATCCCACCCCCATTAAAAAATTTAGAATGGGGGTGTAGATTGGGATGGTGTTACTAAATAGGATGTATGGAATGCCTAGCATCCATTTTATTAATTTGGATTGGGTACCACTCCTTCCTTTAAATATGATCAATGATATAAATTTTTCCCTTGGTGAAGTTATCAACTTCCAACTAAGAGAATAAGTCCTACATAAGAGAAAGTGACCTAATCTAGATGGCCACTTCTATAGGATGCCTTATCTCCTAAATGTCATAATGGGAATCGTATATAAGGTCATTGGTGAGATTTGGATCCTAGCCATATATTTTGTCAATAATATTACTTTTTACCATTATCAATTCATGCATACATAAATCACATGGTTCAAATTATCGAGGATGTCTATCCTCAAGTATGGTAGGTAATCCATGGGACTCCACTTTTGAGAATTGGAGAAGCATAGAAAAAACACTATATGGAAGGGGTGACTACTAGTTATACCATGATTATATGGTAATCATGATTTTTGGGCATAAGGTCCACCCCCTGTGCCTCCTCAAATATATACCAGACAAACTAGAAAAATAATAAATTACTTATCAAATCTAATGGAGTGTCAAGGAGGACTTAATAAAAAACAAAAATATCACATTATATGGGTCACATGTGATCATTGGTATAATGTTTTATAGATAGAGGAAGTGTTTTAGAGAGGTATGCAATAAAATAAAGATCTACCACTTACCCATTATGCCACACAAGGATTGGGATCCCCATGGTCTTATACAAAATCATATTTAGGGATTTGGTATCCCATACCAACATGTCCTTGATGGCCATGATTTTATATTTTTGAATGTAATGGATGCTACTCAGGTATTAGAAAGAACAAAAATTTTAGGCCTAAAGGAAGATCATTTGAGGATAATTCAGCAATAGCCTTCAATTTTAGTGAAAAAAATGAATACAAGGTTACCACCAAAGGATGGAGAACTTCAAATTTTTGGAATAGACAACCCCAAAAACATATAAAGGTACAAGGGGAGCCTTAAAAGGAACTTCCATTTTTGTTAAAAATTATTAATAAAGATCTTGGGTTGATTGAGCTTGATCCCAAGGGAGCTCTAGGGGATCCCATTGATCCAGATTCTTCTGATGAAGAAGAATAAGAACACTCAACTACAATTACATTGCCAATGCCTATAAATACCCACTAATTTAAAGAATCTATAGTTATAAGTATAAATATAAAGGAAACTTCAACCTCAATTCAACAAGGCTCCTCCTTAAAAACAAATACCACTATCTATTATAGAAGGAAACTAAGGGTTCCCCTCATAAGTAGTCCAATAGTGGATCAATCATAGGGTCTACCCTTAATTCCTCAATAATATCGGGAAGAAGAGTAAGAAATTTATAAATAAGAAGAGATAGAAAGAGATAAATCATTAAACCTTATGATTGATAAAGGGAAGGCACCAACTATAGAGGATTCAATAGGTAAGAAAGCTCAACCTTCAGACCCATCTTCCCAAGTTTCTTCATCTATTCCTATTTTTAGTTCATTTCCAATTTACTCTATTTTTAAGACTCCCAAGGTATAAGTTTCTACCTCCACCTTTTATGTTTCATTTTCTTCTTCTCTCTTGAACATTCATCTTCTCACTTTCAAGGTAGAGAAGGATTCTGATAAAACCATTGCTCCATCTCTTCCCATAGTGCCATCCACATCCATTATTCCCTCTAATCCTTGTATTCCCCTTGGGACTACCAAAATTAGGACCATGAAGAAGAAAAGGGATACCAAGAAACTTAAAATAGCCTTGGCCACTTTAAAACTTCATATTTCATCTACACAAATCACTTTGCCCATACCATCCCCTAGTTTATCCCAAGAGACCACTGTCATGACCTCAGGCAAGTGGAAAAGGGCAAAACAAATCATTACAATCCATCCACTCCCCTACTATAGAGGTGTGGATTGGTCCAAGGTCATTTGACCCTCCCTTCTTGACACAGTCCTAAAGGGAGATAAAAACTAATATTCAATAGAAGATCTTGAGGAGGAAACTATGGATAAATACACATAAGAAATAGACCCTAACCAGCTAGTGATTCCTCTATGGGAATTGATCTGAGAGATAAGGCTTCCCAAATGTCCAATTTCAAGATTACAGAACTCCCATTAATAATGAACCTATTTGATAATCCCTCTAGGGTAATTTGAAGGGTTAAAAAGAAGAATTTGAAGGATGAAGATGGCAGGGAAATGGTCCTTAAATAAATATAGGAAGTCTATTCCTTGTCTAAAATAAAATAAAAAAACAATTGGGGTAGTTCCCCTATAATGATGATTTTAGGTCCCTAGATGAAGCTCACAAAGATGCCATGATAGCACTATATAAAGGGACAAACTAAAAATACAAGAGCTAGAATAAATTAAGGAACAATAAAAAATAATGCAAATTCCATCATGTATTGAGGCTAAAGTACAAGAGGCTACTTAAAAATGTTATAATTCCTTAGAAGCATTGGAAGCAATGAGTGTTGAATTATCCCCTAACATAGATCAAATGCACCAATTGTTTAATTCTTTGAAAATAGATGAAAATAAATTGAAGCTATTAAATTTTACACAACCAATAAGGCCTATGGCCATTTAGATCTAATGAAACCATTAGAGGCATATAATTCCATAAATTTGGTTGTTTTTATGACATAAGAAGCTAGAGAGTGGGTGACAGTAGATAGGACATTAATGACCAAGTACCAAGAGCACAAAACACTCATTATATGATTTTAAATGATTTGAAGTTGTTAGAGGAAAATGATACTATAGGAAAGTTGATAAGAAATATTAACTTTGATCAACTTTTTCAAGAAGCTTTAGATAATTTAAAATAGAGTTTATAAGTGATGCTACTGGAATACATTGAAGTAGAATTGAGTTTTGTAAGGAAAAAGGTAACTGAAGTTGAAATCTTCAAAATCAACTTTTAGAATACAAAGGTAGAACATGCAAAACTACTTTGGAAAGTTAATAAGGTATATAGACCCTCACTATTAAACTTAGATATTATACGACAACATGATGTAGTGCATAAATATTTTCTTGAGTTGGAAGAAAATAAGAAGAAAACTGAAGTGTCTATATCCAGTTCAGCACCAATGTCTATAGTCACCACTCTCACTAAAGTCAATGAATCCATGCATATGTCTACTCAGACTTAAAGACTAGTTTTATGCATGTAAATTTAAATAGTGGTGTCAATTTTGGTATTTATAGTTCTCTTATGATTATAAATTATTTTAAAAGTTGATTACTTATTTTTTAAACATGCACATGTTACATTATTTTGTAAAGGCTAACTTTAACTATTAAAAAATATAACATACATTATACAGTCTTGTAACTATAATTATAATTGAATTTATAATTATGGCATGTAACCAAATTTTTCATGTACTTGGAGGATGAGGTAACCCCTCCCCAAGTCTATTTAAACACATATAACCCACAATTATAAAGGGTTAAAATATTTCAATATACAAGAGCATAATGATTTTTTATTGTTAGTGAATGTGTTTGGGTATTTTCTTTCCAATATTTGTGTAATTAAGCTTATCTTATTTTAGTTTTATGATTCATTAATTATTAGTATGCAAAATCTAAAATGAATTCTTTATTTCTTTGATTGACATGCTAGTTTTAGATGTGCAATAGCTATTGAATGATTAGCATATTATATTGATTATTAGTAAGTTGATTGATTCATATTTCTAAGTGTGTAGAGGTGTTTTTGATGATATATTTTTTTGTGTAATAGCTATCTGAGATACCTCAGTGGTCCAATTCATAATCTCCTGAATAAGGGTATGCAATAACTTCTTTAAAAAGAACAACCTTTATTGAAGGCCTTTGAGTTTTCAATATCTAAATTATCCTAGACTGCTTGACCGTGTTTGCCTATATGTGTGCAATAGATAATATCAATAGACATGGATTTTTAAATCACTTATCCACTTAGAAACCAACCTAAGAGGTGATTCTTAAATCCATAGAATCTCCCTTTCCTACTCTACCCACTCTAGATTAGAAACAATCCACCCACCAACTCATCTAGATTTTGACTCTCTTTTAGAGACCATCCCTCTATTCATAATCCTTGTTAACATATTGCATGCCCTACCTGCTATTCCATCACCTGGTTGTTAAAACTACATACCTAAAACTCATGCCCTAGAGTGAATTTCACCTCCATTGAGATACTAAAATATTAGAGGCTACTTCATTATGAGATGGTGTGTATAAAAACCACATCAACATAGAGGTTGATTGATAAAAGGCTTTTGTGGTGGCTAATAAGGTATAAGAAGCTATCGATGAAACCAAATAGGCACATGAAGTGCATAAAATTATCAATGAATAATAAAAGAATAAATATGTTACATTCACTACCAAGGCCATGACTAAAGAAGAAAAAAAATAGGATGTAGGGGTACAAGCAATGTAGACTCTAGAGGATGCCACTCACACACAACAAAAAGATGAATAAGTTGTGAAGAAGATGAAATATAAAGGATGAAGAATATGAATCCTTATGCACATAATATGCCCAAGCAAAGGAACAACAAACAAGTGCAACCAAGGCATATGATGACTAGGTGTAATAGGCACAAACATAGGTACAAGCATAGGATACAAATGAATAAGCCAAGGTTACTGTACTAGAGGAAAAAAATAAAGAAGAAGAATATTCATAGAATTTTTAAGAAGAAGAACATGAGAAAAAAATCTATGTAGGATGAGCTTAATAGGAAAGCAAAGGATAATGCCAAAAGAAATAATGATGAAGATGTTGCACAACTCACAATTGTAGCAAAGGCTACAACAAATCAATGACAAGTGCTTGAGTAATAACAAGATATATTAGGGTATATAGAATAATAAGAACCATTTATAGCTCTAATAGGTCTGTAACAACTAGAATTACCTTTGGGAGGAGTCTAGCTATGGGACATCCTAAGCATGGGTGATCAATGTACCACCTACTCTCTTCCACTTATGACCATGCCATAACCTAACCCTTTAGAGACTATAATAAAATTGGTATCATTCCCCCTCCAATATTAATTGGCATTGAATGTCTCTAGACTACCCTTGAATAAATAGATACAGTGCATGGTCACATTCTAGGATTCCATTATGCAGAAGGTTGCCTCTATGGAATAAGAGATGGATCGATCTAAAGCTAATAATTTCAAGTTGAAGGCTTTACTACATGAATAAAACAATATTATCTAGGACACTTGTCCTAAGTTAGTCACTTGAGCAATCGAGGACCAAGTCACATCTGATCAATGTAGACTTAAAACACTTATATCTAAGTTAACCAAGGACTAGTGTGTAACATAAAAACTCTATGCAGTCAACACATTGGGGAAATATGTTAAGACCAAGGTTGTGACTCTCATCACTATATTGGAGGAGTATCAAGGAATGATTGAAACTACCAAAATTCAAGTATAATAGGTCACACATAGCTTGTTGGACTAGAAGCAACAACTAGATACCTTTTTTATCTAGTTCTAGTATAGACTTTGTAAAACCTACCACCACCAAATAAACCATGGTTAGACATATTAACAATAGGAAAGATAATGATGGTAAAATATAGGATTCACTAAATTCTAAGGATAATTTTCATGAAAACCTCCTAAATTTGTAGAGCTAGTTCTTACATAGTTCTTTTACTAACCTCCAAGCTCAATGACATGTAGACAAGATGAAATAACTATGTGGAGAGATTTATACAAGTGTTATAAAAACTAAGGTATCCTTGAGAAATATTGATGACATAGAAATTATCATATAATTAGATTTCATGCTTCATTTTTCACCCTACTATGATTGATCAAAGAAGTGATGTTGGACTAACTTGCCTACAAGACATATCTGACTTCCTTTTCTAGTGTAGTTTCTCAGATTGTCAATACACCTATGTATAAGCCACCTTTAGATCTTCAATAAATCATCACTCAATACATGGAAATGTATTGCAATTCCAAGGAATCTTTGGTCCCATCATTATCTGCATCTATGTAACCACCATCAATTTATGTACTGCACAGAGTACAAATTTTTAAAAAAATTGTACAACATATTGTATTAGGGATGACTTAGTAAGAAAAACATGCTAAGATGGTTGAAACCTATAAAGGGAGGCCATATTATTGAAAAATTAAAAAGGAAAGTAGGTTGGTATGCTAAGTTAAAAACCTAAAAGGGAAGCTAAGTAGTCCACAAAATTTGAAAATGAGAAATGGCTCCTTGAGTGATTACTATGACTCTTACTGTTCTAACCATTTCTTCATCCTCCACTCACTTGTGTATTTTTGAAACTCTTGTGATGTTGTCTCAGGGTGAGACAACATTTTAAGTCCAAGAAAGTGTTTCTAGAAGAATTTGGATTGAAAAATTTTACAAGATATTTGTCTAATATTCATGAATTATATACTCACTTTGTCATGTATAAGTTTATTTTGTCCTATCTTCACAACTTCTAATAGGTTAGAATATGAATAGACTCAACTTTTGGTTCCAAGTAAGAGAAAAATATGAACAATAATAAACCAAAAATGTCTATATATAATGTTTATTGTAATAATAAAAGATTTCCACTTTTGAAGAGATCAATATATATTCATCTGGTTATGATTACCTGTGTGATTTCTTACTTTGTTCCTTGCATATTTTCTCATGTATAATGTCCAGTTAATTTATATCTAATCAAATATAATGATTTATTTCTATTTATGAAACATTTATTTTTATTACTTCCTAAAGAATTTAAGATAATTAATGCTTACTATGGTTATGTCATCAAAACTCTTGTATGAATATAATATATTATTTCATGCACTTGAAGTATATCCTAGATATCCTCATCATTATCATGTTATGATGCTTCAAGAACCTATACTAATAAAATATAATATAAGGGATACATATTTAAATTAAATATATTAAAATTAAACTGTAACTTATTTATTTGAAGACCAAAAAACCAACCCACTTCTTAATGTGAAGCAATAACCTGAAGTTAACTTCTTGTCATTAAGAGATTCTCCCCAATATGAATCTGTATATCAAATTAGACATAAAAAAATTGGTATCTTTAAATTAATATCATGATTACATGTACATATTACATATCTAAAATTTCTCTTTACTAATTGAAAATTCTTGAGTGACTGTTTATGCATAAAACTAGAAACTGGTGAAACCCTATAACTGATATCAGGGCTTGTCATAAAAATATACATAAAAGCTCCCACCATGATTATAAAGGTTTTTTCATCAAATAAAGTACTTTCATCCTCTCTCATAATATTTTATCCACTTGTAATTGGAGTGTCTATGGGATTTTAATCTTGAATATTTTACTTCTTTAAAGATCAAGTCATATAGATAGATACAAACATATAAAACATTAGAACCCAATGCTTGAATATAAATATTTGGTTCATTTGAATTATTATAAATAATTGATCCAATAATAAATTATGAATTATTGAGTACCAATCTCTTTAATCTTTTTGAAACCCATCAAAATCATTTTAGATTCTATATACCCAAAAGTCTTTACTTTTTACCTCAAAACCTTGTGGTTTCCCCATATATACTTCTTATTAAGTCAATCCATCTTGGAATGTAATCTTAAAATCCATTTGATGGATTTTTCATCTTTTAGGAGTATATACAAAAAAAATTGGTCTTATAATATCATAAAATTCCATGCGTTAGTATGTTTTTTCATATTCAAATCCATATGTTTGTGTAAGTCCTTTTGCAAATAGTCTAGCTTTTATCTTGTAAACAATATTATTTGAGTATTTACCCTAAAAGTTATACTTGTTTGTGTAAATCATTATAACATCTGACCATATAAGACTTTAAACATTAATTGTTTGAGTTTTTAAAATAGAAAGAGAATATTGTATGGTTTGTGTATTCAGTGTTTTATTTGAATCTTTTTTATTCTTTAACAATCATATTAAAAGGTAATAGATTTCTATTTACATGAGAAATAATGAATATTTTGATTTAATTTTTATTGAAACTCATTATAACTTTTATAAATTTTATTCATGAGTTGTAATGATTATGTTTTGTTAGCATGGGTAAGGGAGTAAGATTTAGTTATTATGAGTATGATTTATTATCTAAAATAAAATATGTTGTTATGTGTAAACAATAAAATAGTACATAAATGACATTTTAGATTTCAAGAATCAAGGGAAGTTATATTCCAAGAATCAATGGAATTATTAAATAGGAAATGGAAAGAGTCTATAAAGCATTTTAAGGAGGAGAAGAAAGTAGACCATTTAAATTAATGAGAAATATTATTCGGGTCTCATATATTATCGCCTTCATTTTTTAATAATTATTTTAGGTTTTTATTATTTATTTCTAGTTTATATTTCTTGAATGCATATTATTTCCTTCTTTCCATTAGACTAAAACTAACAATGGTGTGGCTGATGGGATGATTATGGGTCTCAAGCTTAGTATTGTACAACATGTTTGATGGTATGGATTATTGGGGAAACAACTAGTTATACTATCCATGGTCCTCCATTAATTTGTATCCAGAGATTGGCATATTATTTTGGAATAAAATGCTTTTGGGTTGTTGATCAGGTATTGAAATCACTCTTGTGTAACATTTCATTGGTTTGACAATCTGATTGAGATGGTCTTTGTGTGGGTTTAGATCTATTCTACATTGTAGCTTTTAACAAATAAAATAGATTTTTCCATTTTAAGTTTGACAAGAATTTGTAGATAAAGATATTTTTTGCATATCCTGTGCCAATGGAGTTACTTGAATTAAAGATGCATAGAGTAATGCATGTGTACAAACTGACTTTAGATATTTTCCAATGTGTCAAATTAACATGTTTAATTTTTTTTAAGTTGGTTCACACTTGGAGGTTATTGAGAGAGTTTAATAGTTTACCTAAGCATACTAATCCATTCTATTCATTTTTGATCAATATATTCAACACCATGTCTTTTTCAAGGTTTTAAGAGGCTTTAAACCTATTTCTATTCTTAATAATCATTCATAAAGCATAGCCCCTCAATCCAAAAAAAAATTCATAGAATTTTTATCTACCCTTTCCCATCTACCATGAATAACTTATGTTCCCATGTAGATGTTTTATGAGATAATGAGCACAAGAAAATCCTCTTTAAGTTGAGAACCCTTCATTTTGTGCACTCGAGAGACCTCAAAACACCTTTTCATGCCTTTTCTTGAAAACCTTATATTAAAACTATATGAAAACATTTGAAAAAACAAACTCACATTTTAAAATTATTGCATAATCTCAAACACTCTAAAATATAATCATGATCTCTCATTAGGTGACACCCTCTCTCTTTGTTTACTTAGACCTTGACTTATAAACCACATTAGGCCTTAAAACTATTCTTCATGACTCTTTCCATGAACTCTCAACCAATCTCACATACTAGATAAACATATCTCACGATTGATCACTTCCATAAATAATTCGCATGTCTTGACAATAGGTCATGATACCTCATTAGGTCAGGTAGGGTCTAGAAGTGGTCTCGATGTAGACTTGGTCTGAAGCTCCCACCTCTATAATCTCACCTTGAGACTCTTATGATTGATCTAATGCCTCAAATACATGTTAACTAAACCAAATACAACTTCTCATGACTTTATGTATCCATCCTACCAAGTCACCATACTCATACCTTCTCACAAGGACTTTACATGCCATGATTAGTGCAATGTCTAGGCTTCTTAAGCACTTGAAACTTGACAATTGACCTTGAAACACTTATGAAAGTATATATTATTTATTTAAATTATCAAAAAATTAAAAAAAACCTCTTAATCTTGTACTTACTTACTTCACCAAACTTAACTATGCATAACTTCTCACATGGTCTAGACTAGGCTTCTCAAGACACCTTACACTCAAGAACTATTACTCAAGCATGCTTACCTCAATGATATAAAATAATAATATTCATCAAACAAAACTCTCACACCAATAAAACAAAATTTACATCAACCAATATAAGAATCATTAGGCTACCTTCAAATTTTTTCTTGCCACATGGCTTTCTTGTCACATCAATGACATCAATCTTGACATCAATGACAACACTTCTCAACAAACTACTCCTTTGTCATTAATGGAAAAAAATTATTCAATATGATCACTATAATATCTATAATTTTGGTATTTCTCCCCTTTAGAGCTTTCTCCCTATTTGAAATTAATGACAAAGGGTCATACATACTTCAACTTCTGAAACCACTCATTCTACCTCTTTAACACTACTCTCAAAAACTACAAAAGAACTCAGAGCTACCAAGATACCCCTTTTAATCCAAAAAATGAGATCAAAAAATGAATTAATATAATTCTCAAACCTTTTACAACATAATTCATGCTCAAATACAAATTTATATAATAGCTTTGGTTACCTCTTCTATGCTTGTCGACAACTACACTTAGAGCTTATGAACAATATGACTAGCTCCCCCTAAAACCAAGCATCCACCATTATTATACTAACTAAATAGTGTCTCCATAAATCCTCATGGAGTCACACCTTTCATAGGTCTCTAAAATAACACAAAATCAAGAGATTCCAAAATCTCCATGCTCTCACAAGACTGAATATCTTTCAGGATCCTATTAGGCTTGATTAGCACCTTAGTCTTGACCTTTTCATCAACCATTTGATAAAAAATATGAGATAATATCAAACATTTCTAACTTTATTTTACATCTAAAGTATGTTCTATCATATAAAATAGTCCACTTGGTCTTGTATACTGATCATGAGTCACCTTTATTGTCTTTAGTATCTACACATTCATTTACCTTCTCTCTTGTACTATAAGGGCTTCAAACTTCTTATTTTGACTTGTTGACCTTCTAAATCTATTAGGATTGAATATTTCAATGTGTACCACATTATGACAACTATAGAAAACAACCTCATTCATACCTCTTGATTGATTATTCCTTTCATAATCCCATGCATATTTATTTTTAGAGGGTCTTGTACACTCTCTTGCTTTATGATAGAATTGATTACATTCATAACAATAACCATTGAATGAATTAACATACCTAATATCATTAGGCTATATGATTGGTATTTTCATGTTAACCTTCTTATCTTCATGAGTATTCTCCTTAGATTTATCTACCTCCTTTTGGTCTTCTTTGAGACCAAGACCTATCTTATCACTTACAAACTTTTGACTACTCAAGATGTTATCTATAGCATTGATACTCTTTTAAAACTTTGCAAAGGTCTTCAACTTGCTAGATTCTTGATCCAAATTAGCCTTAAAGTATTCCATTTTAGTTCCATACCTGATGCATTCTTCCTTTTTATCTTTTAAGATAACAATTACTATCTATATATGTGCCTTAATCTGATTGATGATCTCATCTACTCCTTAGATGCATTACTTAGTCTCTCTTCAAACAAACAAATCTGCTCTTCATAGTCCTTAACTAATGATATTAGTTTTTTTATTTTTCTTTCTTTGTAACTTTAACTCCTCTAGAGCAATCACCAATTCTACCTCAAGGTTCACATTAGCCTCTTCTTCATCTGATTATTCATTATCCATAAGGTTTTTACCTCTTGATCAATCATCATTATCTATTCTATATCCATGAATCAAGTTTCATTTTTGTCATGTTTATGTTCATTACCATCATCATCACTATTATATGTACTTGCATCACTTACATCAGATGATTTATTATATTTTTTGGTGTAGAAACTTCTCTTGTTCTTGAATGATGCTTTCTTACTTTCATACTTCTTGAAAGATTTCTTGCTTTTGTCAGGATTATAGACCTTCTTATCATCATGATATTCATCATGTTATTCATAATGCTCAATATTATCCTTATTAGGACACTTAGATGCAATGTGACCAATATTACCATAATTGAAACATTTGAAAGGCAATATACACTTGTAGTTATCAGATCTAAATCTTAGTTTCTTAGAAAACATGGCTATTAGTTTATCATCATCAACATATTAACATACCTCAACCTTGACCTTCTTGGATTTTAACTTCTTCTTAGCTTTGAATGTTTCTTCCTTCTTGGGAGGCTTTCCTTCATTTTCTCTCATCTCATAGGGAGTCAAGATGCCATGAAGCCCATCAATCTCTAACTTGTCTAAATCATGCATCTCTTCTACTATAGACACCTTGGAATAAAACTTAGGAGTTAGTGATCTCAATACCTTTTGACTAATTTTATACTCTTTCATTTCTTCTCCTAATCCTCTAATGACATTGATAACTTCATCAACCTTTAATATCTAAGATGCAGTGGTTTCATCTTCATTCATTTTTAGGATTTCAAACTATCTCTAATGGATCTGAAACTCATCTATCTTCACCTTAGTGTCTCCTTCATAGATAGTATTCAATTTTTCCCATATAACCTTGGTTGGATCATAATGCATCACCTTCAAAAAATTTACCTTTGATAGGCCACATAGAATGGCATTCATTGCCTTAAAATTGATCTCACTTTCTTTCTTGCATGTTACATCAGTTGGTGGTGTAGGAGGTAGAGTGTATCCATTTATAATAGACTACCATATGTCATGGCCCATTGACATTAGATATGTCCTAATTTTTAATCTCTAAAAATCATAATTATTCCCATTTAAGAATGGATCCTTAATAGTAGATAAACCACCTTGAGCTTGATGACTAGTGATCCTCACTTATAGGATCTCCTTTAGGCTATTGGGCTTACTTCAAAAGACATAAATATAATACCAAATTCTATAATAAAAATCAATGGGGGTGAATCAGTGTCTTAAAACTTTCTTTCAATTATTCTTTAGCATTCATGAACCATCAGATCAACATATATATCAAGCAATGCATAAGTAATCACCCATACAAGTATGAAATAAGATTACATAAGATAACACATCATATATGTCAAAAAACCTCAGAAATAAGAAAACCCAATAATAATTTCAAATTGAATATAGTCCTATAAGTCAAAATATCAAAATTTATTGAAGCACCAACTCCACATAGAGTACTTACCTCAACTAGCTAAGCACCAACTTGCAAGGAGGCACCAACCCCCTAGATGAATCAGCACTAACTCAGCCACCTAATTAATTTTATAACCTTTAGAAAAAAATATTCTCAATCAAATAATTATGACCACCTCTTCATCTCTTCATACTCTTATCCCTCCCAAACTGCCTTCTAGGCCTCTTCACTCAATTAGGTCTCTTCAAGACAAATTAGGTTTTATGACCTTGATATTCATAATAACACACTATCATATATTCATTATTGATCCTATACACTTATTTTATGGTTTACCATAACTCCTTCTACTCACAATGTGTTATCTCATTTGCATACTTTCATGCATTCTCAAATAGGCCTAAAACTACCTTGTATTTATACAAGCCTTTGGTTCATATCCATCTTGGTTGAAAATACACACTTGAACACTTTTATTATAATATAAATAGGTCTTATAACAAGTTTAACTTATTAATAAATTATTAAAATAGGGCAGTCACATAATATAGGACCAAAACCTCTTTTAGGTCATAAGGAGACCTAACAACTTAATCACACTTGGAGGTTCTTGAGAGAGTTTAATACAACCTTAAATAGTTTACCTAAGCATACCAATCCATTCTATTCATTTGTGGTTTGGAATGAGTTTCATTAATATTTTTTAGTAATGGCACTTAATTTCATAAACTTGTTCTATTTTAGCACTTATATATGGATCATTATTAGAAGAAAATTAATGATGTTTCCATAAATTTAATTTTATTAAAATTATAAGAACAATAATTTAAGGGTAATAAATAATTTTATTATGATTTTTTTTCCAAGGATACGGTTATTTTGATGGAAATATAGCCTACATTATTTTGGGTTCCATGACCCTAGGACTATAGTGAATCTAATTCAGTTCGTTAGAATTGAATGTTAGGCAATCGATTGCCTTGTATGGCATTAATTTTTATACTACAACTCTAATTTCCTAATGCATGTTTTATTATTGAGTTGTATCAAATGAAGAACTATATATTATGATACTTTATACTTATGAAATATGCAAGTGAGTTGATGAAATTAATCCCTAGGAAAGGTACTGAAAACTTTGATTATAAATGTAATTGGTATGTGGGTATTAATGTTGTGGTTTTTGGATAAATTTGGTTAATGGTCTTTGTAATTTATTGTTGCAGGTGTATTAATAATACTTGTGGTTAAATTTGAGAAAAAACATTCTATTCTTGTGAAGATTAATTTTTTAATAGTGTTTATATGTTAAAAAAATAAAATACTATTAAATCTTAGAAATTTCATTTACCGTATTTGAATTGTATGTATTTTTGTAAAAATGTAAGTACATTTAAGGTTAAGCCTTGTTAAGTTAGTTTTATGAGAAATACAACATTGTGGAAATATTTAGGTCATAAATTATAAGGACATGATAGTAATATTATACATCATGAGATTAAAATTCCTTAGTATATGAATCACATTCTTATAGGGTCCACTCAAGAAGACCAAATATTAATGGAGTTATATTTTAAAATCTTATATTTAGCATATTGTTAAGTTTAAGTTTGTAATTAATTACATATTTTTTATGTAATTTAGTAATAATTAGTGTGATATAACACTCTAATTGAATCCTTTATAAAAAAATTGGGTTCATTACATGATGACCATGAAAACTACACAACAAATCCTATATGATCCAAATTTAAAAAAAAATGGAAGAATTTTTTTATATAGTATAGTATCCCAAGGATACTAATGAATATTTAAGGATAAGAATACTTGGAAATATTCCTCCTCTAAATAATACCCCTCCATAGACTCATTTTATAGACATAGGTATAACACCTGTATTTTCATCAATTCCTCATATCACACATGTTTATATAATTATTTATTTAGCTTAACTCAAGTTATTAGAGATTATAGATTGACAACCTTATTATCTAATAACATGTGTTAAAACTAAGATGTTAACAATATCTCAGGTTGTATAGACTCCTTCTACTACTCTACAATCTTCACTTATTTTGATGGAGGAAAAACCAGATTTTACAATAGAATATCAAGGATCACTAGGTTTTCCTTATCCCTTAGGCACATAAGACATATTTTTAGTGGAATATTCATAGAAAAATTAAACTATAATGAATGATATGAAGTTTTTAATAGAATTTTCCAAGGTAACTAGTCATAGCTCTACTTTTATTTCTATCATTTTCTCCATTCCAATAAGCAATGTGAATACATGTTTTATTCTTATTGTTTTAACTAGTAGTGTAAGTACTTCAATTTACACTACCTTCCCTAGGGATAATGTCACTATCACTATTTTTCCTAATCAAAATCCTATTTTTAAATCCATTGGATAAGTTTGTATAGCTCTAATAAAGGGTACTATTACATAACCTATTTTTCCTCACCAATTCTTGTGTCTACATCCACCCAAACCTCAAATGATTTGAATACTATATTTATAACCATATGTTTTGAAGTTTTATTTTCAAAATCCATTTTCCACTCTTTCATTATAGATAAATTCTTCTCTCCACACCTCCCAATTTGTCCACTTCCCTTGATCCTTAAGTCCTTATGCCATCTCCTCAATTCACCTTATCCTTCCTTGCCCCTTCCTCTAACAAGTCATCTTCATCTATAGATCCAATCCTTGTACAACCATAGATGAATTAGTTTAAAGTTGAGAATTTTTCAATGAAAAATTGGGTTATCATTTAGGATCCAAATATCACCTTGTAATTTTAAGGAAAAAAATCAAGTAAAGAGAATTATGAGGAAAATGTCTAAGGGAGCTAAGGAGATTGAGTCTAAAAATGAGGAATGGATATTTATATTGATAAAGAAGAGGAAAAAAAAGCTTAGAGATAATGATGAAATTAAAGAGGAACCAATATTAGTTATGGAGTTAACTGGTGGAGTAACTATTAAAAATGAGAGATTTCAATCTCAAACAAGGATAGAGGAACTGAATGATATCTCTAAAAAGTGAAAAATGTAATCTAGTCTGTGTATAATCTCTTTTTTGTTATTCATAGAGTTAGATACAAAGGAAAATTTTAATGGAAAAGAGTAATAGGTTTCAACCAAACTCTAGATATTATTTATGCCAAGTTATTTAATATTGTCAAAGAAATAAAATAAATTTATTACGTTGAGATTAATTTAATTTCCATTAGGGATATCAATTTATCTCAAAATTATGTAAATATTAATAGAAAGGACTTGATATATTAGCAAAACCAAATGAAGATGGTGGTAACTTAGATAACCACCCATTAAAATAAAAAAGTCAAATTTCTCATATAAGCACTCATTTATTTTATATATAGGCTAAATAGACAAATCATCAAATAAAACATGTTTGATAATCAACTATATTATATCATGAGGAAATTTAAAATTGAAATTGGTAATGAAATCCATTGTGGCAAAGAATAAGTTATATATTTAATTACCTTTGCTAATGAAAATATTGAGCAATCCCATGCAATTAATGATTAATTAAAAGTTTTATTGGAAGCACATAAAAGGACTTTGGGTAAAATAAATTTATCATTTAAAATGCCTATGATTAATATTGAAGTCATTGTATTTGATATATGGCATGTTTAGGAGCTAATAAGAGGAAGAAATATAGAGATAATATAGAAAATCATAAGAAACTTATCACTCAAACAAGAGCTCAATATTTTGAAGCTCCTCCATCTGCAATAACATCATCTTCCATAGTATACACGGTAGTATATACTTTAGCTAGAGTGGTGTTCTTGTTTTACCATGGAGCATGAGGATTTACATCATGAATATAATGTTTTACACAATACAATAAATATATTATATCAAATTAATATTTACAAGAATGTGATATCTTATAAAGCTTCATGGAGTGGTTATGGTTTTCAACTAACTCATAAACCAACTCTTATTTAACTAAAAAAATAAAACTAATTAAGAATATTAAAAATAACTTTGGATCATTAAAAAATAATCCAACAAACTCCCCCTTTATCCAAAGGGGTATATAAGATGAATGAACTGGAGAAATGACTTTGAAGTCATCAAAGAAACTTTGTCGCAACTATAAATAGTATATTTTACCTCTTAGTACTAATCAAAATTGATGCCACTCCATATAGAATCCCACCCTATGAGTTGTAGCATGAAAGGTTGATTAACATGATCAAGGCCTACTCATTGCCTATGATCATCATACTATAAAATAGTAGAACCTGATCAAATCCTATCCAACTACATCAACCCACATAACGTCATACATAAGAACCTATCCAAGTGACAAACCTTGTAATCTATATGACACATCTCTTGATGCCCAACAAACAATAATGTACTTTTCTCAAAACTACTAGTGATAGAAACCCCTATCAACTCATACTATCATCGATGATTGATCAAAGTCTAACCATTGCCTAAATCTTTTTCCCCTATTAGGTGAGAGGTGAGAAATCATGCATTGAGAGAAACAAAAATAACTAACTCTGTCCACTCTATGTCAAAAATATTAGATATAGAAAGCCAAAAATGGAACTAAAAGCAAAATCACAAGCCAAAATTTTCCATTTGAGCATTGATCCCATAATCTAAGTGAATAGATAACTAAAGAGGGTAATTGTCCTCTAACCTCCAGTGGATCTTCCAAACTTTATTTGGTACTTAGATGGTGTCAATAAAAAGGATCTTGGGACTTGTAATAGATGGTTTTATCTCTGATAGAATAAGCATGAAGTGATATTATGAAAATTTTCATTTTAAAGGTGTCTGATTCAATTAAAAATGCACTTTATGCATTAATTTCATTATGTTTGTTATAAAAAACAAATAAATATACTTCAAAATTACAACATTAACCATTCTAATGTGTTTGGAATGTTTAAAACCCTATAAATCTCCTAGTCACATGACCACCTTTACATGAAATATTGACTTGTCAAAAAACATTAAAATACAAACTATTGAAGTTTCAAAGGAAATAAAATTTATAACATGAGTTGATAGGGTTTTCTAGCACCAAAAGTGTTGATCAAATGTCATCAACATTTTTTGGGAATCAAGAGATGTGCCATAAAGAGTATGGGGTTTATCACTTGGATGGGTTTGTGTGTGGGACTTTATGTGGGTTAATGTAGTTGGACAATATTTGATCAGGTTTTAATACAGTATGATACAATGATCATATGGGATGAGTAGGCCTTGATCATGTTCATCAACCTTTTATGACACAACTCATAAGGCATGATTCTATATGGAGTGACATTGGTTTTTATCAGTACTAGGAGGTAGAGTATACTAGTTATAGTTGTAACATAGTTTCTTTGATGAATTCAAAGTCATTTCTCTAGTTAATTCATCTTATATAACCCTTTGGATCAAGGGGGAGTTTTTTGTATTATTTAGAATATTATTCATTAATATTCTAAATTTTCTTGTATAGTGGAATTAGCAACCTTTTTCAAAACACCTTTTAAAAAGGTTGCCAATTTCACTATGCATGAAAATTTAGAATATTAATGAAAAATATTATAAATAAATTAAATTTTTAAAATATTAATAAAATAAAAAATTATTCATGCAAAAAGTTTCACTTGATTACTTTACATGCTAGTGTTGTTATTTTCATGGAAAATCAAATGAACCTTTTTATGGTGGAGACTGCGTAGACTTTTGAATACTTGAAGGCATTAAACACTTATTCCAACATGCACCATTTTTTCTTCAAATAGGTCATTCACCATAAATTTGACTTTATAACATAAATATATATAATTATGGTCTTGGGTTTGAGTCGTATAATATGCACCATACTTCTACAACACTGTATTACTGTAGAATGTTGTGTTGTCTTCTAACTAAGATTTTTTTAATTTTAAACTTCACTTTATTAAATGACATAAGAGGATTTTAAATCATTTTATCACCACTATATACTTTCAATTATATATGTAATGTTTTCATGGAGTTTTATATTTCAATAACTTTTTCCACCATGTTTTTCTATGTTGTAGCTTGATACACAGGTTTGCTAGTTCTTTGCTTTCTTTTCTGATGCTTCCATGGGTTGTGACTCCCTTGATTAGAATAAAAATTTCTCATTTTATTTAATATGGCTCTATGGATTTCTTCATTCCATTTTAATTTTCTAAATTATAGATATCAGGTCATATGGTATCCAAAACTTGGATAAGTTTATCTTAAAATGATTTATCATCAAAGTTCAATAACATTAAGTATACCTTTTTTTTCAAACTCAAGACCACCCACCATAATTTTGTGCCATATGAGTAGTATTTAAATATATCTATGATAAAAGTGTCTTCAAATTTTCATAACTACACCCAAATGTTTTGAATTTATTATGTCAATTTATAATTTCCTCATCCACAATAAAGATTTTTTCCTATGGCTCTATTACCACTATTGGCCCATGGAGTAAGAGGATTTGCATCATGAATACAACATTTTACATAATACAAGAAATATATTATATTGAATCAATATTTACAAGAATGTGAAAGCTTATAAAGCTTCATAGAATGATTACGATTTTTAACTAACTCATGAACCAACTCTTATTTAAAAAAACAAAACAAAATAATTAAGAATATTAAAAATAAATTTTGATCATTAAAAAATAATCCAATAGTTCTCCTAGATATATTATTCCATAATTACTATAACATATTATAGTAAACAACCTTGGTTTTAACAATAGTTTTTTCTTTTTCTTTTGTTTTAAGTTCCACTTTATCACCAGGGTTGGCCACTTTATCACCTACAACTTTTGCAACATAAAATTCTTCTATTTTGAGTTAGGTTACCTAGCATACTATAGTTGGGACTTTATCCAATTTACAATATTTCACAAAACTCTCATAGTTACTTTTATATATTATGTTAGTAGAATTTTATTTTAGACTTTTCTCTTAGAACAATGAAATTATTCCATGTAAATGCTTTCACCTAAACATAAACTTATCATATTTTTATGTTAGTATATGCAAGGGGATTTGAGGATGAGGTAGTTCCTATCCAAAACCTATATATTCATAACCCTTATTCATTGTATAGAGAGGATAATATTTTTCAATTTGATGTAAACAATGAAGTTCTAGGACTATTTTTGTAAGTTTGTGTTGATATGTTTTCTTCTCAAATATCTATACTTGTTTCAAAGAATTTCCACTAATTTGATGTCATTATAGGAGTTTATGTATGTGTTTATTACAATGTTTTTATTGAACCGTGTATTATTTTGATTAGATTTATGATTGATAATCATGTTTACATCTTGTTAGTGACTTCAATGCTATTATAAATTATGTACTAACAATATCTTTTGATTATGATCATAGGGTTATTATACAACTAATTTTTTTCCCATATTCCACACTATTCTTTTATATTATATGTTTTCAAATAGATTATAGTAAGGATTGATCAATTACACTTTCACAACTTAATATCACTAGTCAACTTAGGATGGATTATTACTCAAACAACTCATAAAAATACTTCTTCATTGTCCCACCCTTATTTAATTTTTAATTATTTTCATCTAATCCATCTTATCTTAGATTACATGTTCATAATCTATTATAGGTAGACTAACATTAGATTATAGGTAAGAGGTTTGAATTTAGTCATATATGAACTATCTAAGCCAATGAATCATTGTGCTCAAGTGCTATTCCACCATGTCATTACTTACAAAACCAAATGCCCATAATTCATTCCTTGGATTGATGTATCACCAGTCCTAAAATGAGAGAGTATTACACCTTAAGGTTTGAAGGTGTGATTAAAACCCAGATCAACATATTTGTCTATTGATCTTATGTATTGTTTTTAGTATTAACAATGAATTTTATGGAGATGATCATGATATATCAAACTAATCATGATATAGAAATATGTACTTATGCATCATGTATTAATGAGAATTAAATCACATGTAATTATTTGTATTAGGCATTAATATTTATTCATGATTAATTAAGTAAATGTTTGCTAATCTAAATGAAAAGATAACTCTCCTTGTATACATCAGAACTATATGAGACATCAAAGTTTGAGCTCACAACTTGACGTAGGGTTTTTGTTATTAATGATCTACTATAAATGTTATGATATTTACGATTAATAAAATGTAATATTAAGTTAAGAAAGACACTTACATTTTATGATGTGAGTTGAGGAATTTTAGATACAAACTTAGGGCTTAGTGTAGAGTTACTCAACATATATTAATCCTATCTTGTGTAGAATGAACTTACTTGATAAAATTATTAATTTATTGTGTAGATGTACATGTGACTATTATAAACAAGATAATAATATTGATCCTATATTATGTCTATTGGTATTAATTGGTTATATACTATAAATATTCTTATCTTATTTAGAATGGGCACATGCCCATTCTTATTAGTTATATATAATGGGATTAATTGATACTATTATTATATTTTGTATAATGGGCACATATTTCCCATTTTTCACAAGATAATAATTAGCATTATAAAATTAATGGGAACATGCACATTATTATCTTGTGTAAAAGGGCCTTAATTGATAATTTTATTAATATCTTGTGAAGAATGTGCCCATTTAGCATAAGGTAAGAATATCATTATTTAATCTCATTATACACATGATAAATATATTTGACATGTATAATGGGTTGATAAACATTATACATGACATCAAGTTAATACTTTTGTCCTCTTACAAATAATCCACTATTCTTATCTTTTGTATAATGGGCACATGACTATTCTACATAAGATATTAAGAATGGTATAAATTAATTCCATTATGTAGTAGAAGATAGGAATATTTAATATTATAAAATAAGACCATTATGTAACACAAGATATTAATATTGAATATTATCAATCATGACCATGTAATAAAACATATGACCAATATTATTATCTTGTGTAGAATGGGCACATTCCCATTCTACATAAGATATTAAGAATATTATCAATTATGCCCATTTTGTAACACAAGTTTAGGGGGATTGTTTAATGGATTATTGAAAATACATGTACACGCACAAAAGTTTACAATGATAATGCAACATCAGATAGATACATACATTATTCACATTATTAATTTTACTTCATGGCATCTCATGAAGAAGACTAGAAATATATAGACATGAGGAAAAGATGTGTATGTTGATATTTTTTATTGTATTTATTTTTAAAAATGAATTATATGGATATGATATTGATATATCAAACTAATCATGATATAAACATATGTATTTTCACTTATGTACTATTGAGAATTGAATCTCATTTCATTATCTAGTTTAGAATGGGTGCATGACCATTCATATTTTATGTAAAATGGGATTAATTGATAATATTAGTAATATCTTGTGAACAAGGGCATGTGACCATTCTACACAAGATAATACTATTATAAATTAATCCCATTATACAAAAAAAATATATTTGTCATGTATAATTGGTAGTTTCCCATTCTACATGACATTAAAATAATAATATTAGCCTCTTAAAAATAAGCCAATATTATTATCTTATATAAAATTATAAAATGTCTACTCTACATGAAATATTTCAAAATACTATCAATTAAACACATTCTATAACACAAGATAGTAATCCATTATGTAATATAAGATATAAATATTGAATATTATCAATTACACACATTTTTTAACACAATATAGGACCAATATTATTATATTGTGTACAATGGGCACATTCCCATTCTACATAAGATATTCATAATATTATCAATTATAACCATTATCTAACACAAATTTGTTGGATTTTTTAGTGAAGTATTAAACATGAAAACACATTGTATAATCTTAAGATAATACCATGATATCAAAAATATATAAATGTATCTCATGATATTTATTTCACTTCACAAAATCTCATGGAGAAGACCAAAAATGTATAGCCACAAGAAAATTACATGTATGTTGATATTTTTTATTTTATTTAGTCCTAATAATGAATTGTATGGAGAGGATCCCTATATATCAAATTAAGGATGGTATAGACATATGTAATTTTGGTTCATGTATTAATTATAATTTAATCACATGTCATTATCTTGTTTATAATAGGCACATGCCCATTCCTATGTTGTGTAAAATGGGCTTAATTGATAATATTCTTAATATCTTGTGAAATATATGCACATGCCCATTTTACACAAGATAAGAATATAAATTCCATTATACACAAGATAAAGATATTTGACATTTAGAATGGGAATTTTCCCATTCTACAATACATCAAGATAATAATATTAGCCTTTCACAAAGAAGCCAATATTCTTATCTTGTATAAAATGGGCACATGGCCATTATACATAAGATATTAAGAATATTATCAAATAAGTTGATTATATAGAACAATATAGTAATATTTAATATTATAAATTAATAATATTATGAAAAACAAGATAGGAATATTAAATATCATCAATTACACCCATTTTATAACACAAGATTTGAAAAATATTCTTATGTAATGTAGAATGGGCACATGCCAATTCTAAATAATATTTTAAGAATAGTATAAATTATTCCCATTATATAAAACAAGTTTAGGGGTATTTTCAATGTATTATTGAACATACAATTACACCATAATATCTTATTATGATATATTTTTTTTTATCAAATTTGGGATTTATGTGAAAACCTTAGATGACAACACTACTATGTAAAATCAAGACAATAATATAATAATGATAAAATTCATCGATTTGGAACTAATTTATTATGGAAAATGACTAAAAATATTTTTTTTAAAGAATAAAAAAAATACTTAGATGGAAATTATGCCTTCAATTAGAACTAAGGTCTAAAACTTCATGTAAAGAGAGGTCTGATGACAAGAATCAGGAATATGTAATTAGATATATACCTAGACAATAAAAATACAAAGAGGAAAATATAGGGATATCACTCTTATAAAAAATAAAATTATCCTATCCAATTTTAGTGATGAAACTAGGGTTTCTTGGTTCTCTATGCCTTCATTTGTAGAGCTTGTATCTAATGAGTGAATGTATGATCACATATGCTACTATTGTGTGATTGATTTTCCTTCAGAACCCTAACTCCTTGACATGTGAAGATAATTGAAAATAAAAGGTTAAAAATGGGTCAATAGTTGATTTTGGGTTAAACATCAACATACCATGTGTTGATTATTGCCTACATATTGATACTCTAAATAAGGATCAAACTTTGTATAGTTTTCCCATGTTATGGTGGTGTGTTTATAAATGGTTCAATATGATAGATTTTAGTGAAATAATAATTTTATTATATTTATTAAACATTAATCTTGACATATAAAATTTATTCATAATTTAGCTCTAGGTTATTAGGGTTGTATGCAATTAGAATTAGGAGAGATAGGTATTTTACTCTTGATGTGTGGGTGTGATTCTGGTGAATTTTAGTGTGGAAGCCTCTTGTGTGAAAAATGGTTTTAAAAATGTTTATATCATCATATAATTTAAAATCCTTCTAATGGAGATCATTATGTACATAATCTAACCTTTTTATAACATTGAATTTTGAAAACTAGTCATTATTTGGTAAGAGGAGAGGAGAAAGGGAAGAACACTAGAACAATTCATTTTAGTCCCCTAATTCACTCCTATAAAATGGGTAATTTTACCATGTTGAGGGTTATGAAAGGCCTAAAATGTGTCTAAGGTTAATAATTATATGTCTTAATCCATTTAATTTTAATCTATCAGCTTAGAAGAGTGTGCAAGGTGGTCAAAAGTGATACAAATGGACCCTATAATATGTCTAAATATATGTGTTTAAAAGAGTTGTCACAAGTTCATGGTTTTAAATAAATTTTAATTATACATGTGTAAATTTAACCTAATTTTATTATAGTAATAAAACAAATTGAAATTACTAGATTAAAAGGAAAAAGAGTGCATACCTAATTTTACCTATGGGAAGAAGCCCTAGATGTAGGCCATAATGTTGGAATTTTATCCATCCAAACCGACAATGAAACGTATGTAACATTAGTATTTAAATTAGATAAATAATAAAAATTGAAATAAAATAAAATAGAGAGTGATAAGGAAAAAATAACTTGATTGTGTATGCAAACTATTATGCTTTTATGGTGTAAAAATTGGTCCAAAACCTAGAGATTGTGGTATGTTGTGTGTTTGTATTAACATTAAAAAACTTAGATTGGAATATGAATGATAAAATCCTCATCCATAAGTGGGTGTGTTCAATAATTTAAGGTGTGCTTAAATCCATCATGTGTATCCCAAAATAATGAAGTAGTTTTGATCCTTGTATGAATCCCAATAGATATTTATAGTTCAAACATTGGTGTAGATACTAGTGTAAATAGAAAACTAACCATATTAAATGGAATAAGATAAAATAATGATGTAAAAAGGGCATAAATACTAAGTATAATTTGGGTCTAGTGTATACAACATGGAAAATGACATGAATCATCATTCTATCTATGAAACTAGTGCAAAAAATGAGCAATGAAGAAGTAATGTGTTATGCACATACCCCCAGCTAATATATATTGCATACACATTTTGAGATAGATTTAAGAAATTATAATTATAATAAGAAAATTGTGTGCCAAACATGAACACCATGTCAGTCATGATTTTCCCCAAACTAAGAAAATATGACATAAATTTGCAATTCTTAAAATTGAGTCTATAAAATTATTGAGTACATAAAATGAAGTTCTAATAAATACTTGAAATTCCTAGTTTTTAGGCATTTGGAAAAGAACATTGGAAAGGACACTAGAATAGTGATCTCCTATCTAATGTGGTACTCTTGTACAAAGTGTCTTTCTATGTATTTTCTAATCTTGAAACTATTCCAAATGTGTGATCAATGTTAAATACTATATGTTTACTAAATTGGGAAGGTCAAGTATGTAATACAAACCTATATGAATGCCCCCTCTTTTGAGGTGATTTTTTGAGCCTCCATAAAAACTTATCTCAAAATAAAAGGTTATGTACTAGGTTGTTATGATGTAAAAAAATGTAAATTTAAGTAATAATGACATCATGGAAAATCATGACATCATTTTGTATGTAAATTTATAATAGTAATAATGTAAAATGCATGAAAAAACAAGCATTCACAATAAGTGTGTCTAGATAGATGTGACAATGAGACATGGATAATTTGATCAAGTGAGTATATAATGTTGAAGATAAATACTTAGGTATGAATTCATGATGTCTATCATGGAATTAGAAGGGGTTAGTTGCATGATGTTCACCATGACATCGAACTATAATTAAAGAAACAAACAAAGTTTCATGTCCATGACATACATAATCAAAGAGTACATGCACAAAACAAAAAACACATAATATAAGTCCAAGAGACCAAAAATAAGGGACATGTTCAAATGTAAATATATTGAATATAAGACACACACAAAGACACGTTCAAATTCCCTCACATGCATACATGAAAATAATAGAGGCTTAGATCCACTAAGAAGGGCATGTTCAAATGTCCATAGATGGAAAGAAGGCACACATAAGGATATGTTCAAATGTCCTCACATGCATACAATCAAGGATATAAAGGGTTAGATCCACATGATAGTGACATATTCAAATGTCCTAAAAGAAAATAGGGTGATGCATAAAAGATACGAAGCTAGAAAAATAATATAAAATTCATGCATGATTATGTATTTTAATCAACAAGAGCTAAGTTTTAATCTAAGAAATATTAAATAACTAAAATATGAAATAGTACATCACAATGTTAGCGAGTGATTAATCTTATACTAAGTTATAAAATGTAAAGTACTAATAATGTGAGTTATATAATGTGGGTAAAGAAGTATAAAACCTGTGTTTACCATGCCCCCAATGATCTAACCAATGAATGTACATGTTGTAGGAAGTTTGTGTGAAGTCTCGAACTAAGTAGTGATAATATGAGTTCATTAGGATAATATTAGGGTGAAGGAAACTAGATTAGTGCACTCATATCCTCCATAAAACTCCTATATAAATGAAATTTCTATGTGTTTAATAGTGAAAGTGTCTAATATTGAGTCTAGGACTAATGTTATGTGTAATCTTAAATCACTCATGTACCTTGTTGAAGCATGTATGATATAAAACTAGCTAAAACATGTATAGTATATTATGCATAATTGAACTAATGTATGAAAAAATATACATGATCATACATAGGTCCTAATTTGTTGTAAAGTTTTTTTTTTTGGGGGGCGGGGGAAATTACTTTTTTTGTATTTTTCCATATATATGAAAATAATTTGTACAAAGTGAAGGAGATATACTAACCTAATGAGTCCTGTAAGGGATCAAATTCATTAGGCCTTGTGTATAAAAAGTGATGATAACATTTTGAAACTATAAAAGGCTATATTTTGTGACTGAATTGAACTAAATTTTGAATATGAGTATTGATTTCCTTTTATAGAATGATTATAACTTTTGTACTGATTACTCATGCTTATCTAAGATGTAGTGATTGATATACTATGCATTTTTCTCTCTAATAATGATATACTTAACAAAAATGTTATACCTAAATGCCTTTAATGAAGCTACCTCATACTATGGTATTGACCTTTCTTATTTCTTCTTTGAAATATGTACTATGTCCTTTTCCTTTATTGATATTAAATTACTTATATCTATTTGTATGTTAAAAAAACTATGGTCTTTTTAAATTTATTTGGCTCTAATTATGTCCCTTCTCTATAAAATGATGTCACCTTACCTTCATGACCAGATGATATGCAACCTTTATTATTATTAATCATTTATCCTATTGATTTTAACCATGATCCTCTAAGAACAAAATTGAAGGCCCTTGAATTTGAAATAACATGAAAATTATGATAACACTCTTTTAAAGTAAAATAAAATTTTAAATTAATTGATCCCATAAATGTTTTAGATTCATTAGTTTGATCCAATTATTGATCCTTATTCCCAAGAGATGTAAGAAATTAAATAGAACAAAAATTAATTTATTGATATTCCTTAACCTTGAAATTTATAAATGTTTTGCCTTCTATGTGAGCAGTAATAGTGAAAGGTCTTGACATGAGGAAAGGCTTAGAATTTCAATCTTTGTGACCAAATTTGATATTGTATAATTTTAAGGTATTTCATTCTTTTAAATTTATATTTTATAAATCCTCTTTTAATACTTTTTTATTATAATCTTTAATTTAATATGACAACTTCCCTTGTAGTAATTTAAATTTTTTTAGTTGTCACATGTGTTTTTCACATTATTCCCTTTGTAATTACTATTTGTGATCTTGTTCCTTTTGTTCTCTTTATTTCCCTAGATTATCTCGTTGAATCTTTTATTTTTATAATTATTTTATTTGAACCCTTTTATTCTCTTATTTGTCTTTTGGTAACCATTTTTATATTAATTCTATTTTTTCCACTTTTTGCTTTCTCTAGTTCCATTGTGGGTTGTTTGATTGATCTATCACTTATATGATCACCACTATCAATTATATATTTTTATTTTATTTTTACAATCCAAAAAATGATTGGTGTAATGCCTATGCATTCTATGATATGAAAAATAATATTTTAATCTCATTATAAGATGTAGAGAATGTTGTTTGATCAAATTATTTTAAATAATTGTCATTATAATCTCACTATAACTTTTATTATCCATTTGCATACTTTTTTAAACATTTATTGTATATTTATTTTATTGTAGTTTCTCTTTTGATATGAAATCTTATTTGGAACAACATTGGTAGATGGAGATGCACATACATGATTAATACTAGCATATTTTGGATTCTTTGCACATGTAATATGATGCTCCAATAATGTGATATTTTTATTGAAAAATTAATTTTGATTTTATAACTCATATATTAACTTTCCCATACTAATTATTTGATCTTTTACAGTCTCACAAACACAAGCCATAGGTGATTTATATTAAACATGCATATATAGACCCTGAAGAGGAGATGTGGTAGGTGAAGGGGTATGAGGAAAGATAGGTTTGTTACCTATATTTGGAATTATAATATGGTATACCTTACCTTTTAGGATAGTGATAGCATGGGACTAGTTAAAAGGAAAGTAGGTATCATAACCTTGAGGGTTAACATGAGCTTCTTTATTAACCATGTTCAATTTTAAAATTAGTAAAATCATAACAAGAAAAGAGATACATTGGAATGATATAAAATAATCCAACATGAAAATAAAATACGAGTTGAATTTGAAACCCTAATTGGATAATATTTTATATGTAAATCCTAGGGAAAACTAGGGCTTGCCATGTTCAACAAAAAATGGGTTTACCAATACGTTTTATCAAATTTGGGATTTATGTGAAAATCCTAGATGACAACACTACTTTTCAAAATCAAGATAATAATGTAACAATGATATCATTCAATGATTTAGAACTACAATATTATATAAACTTACTAAAAATAGCAAAGTCTCAGGTGAAAATAAACACTTAGCTAGAAATTGTGCCTCTAAGAGGATCAAGGTCTCAAACTTGTTGTACATAGAGGTATGGTAACTAGAATTAATAATTTAGAACTAAATATAGGCCTAGACAACATTTCTATGAATAAGACACTAGAGGGGTGAAACTCATATCCAACCTAGGGCACTCTTATCCATTTATAGTGAGTAAATCAGGATTTCTATGTTTTATGTGCCTTCATCTATAGAGCATGTATGTAGTGTAGTAATATATGAGCACTTGTGAAGACCAATATATGACTAATTTTCATTCAAAAACCTAGATCTTGACATGTTAATACCAATGAAAATTAATGGATAAAAAGGGTTTAGTGGTTAAATTTTGGTGAGACCTCAACACCCCATGTGTTAAGCATTACCTACATACCAATACACCAAATAGGGATCAAACTTCATGCAGTTATCCAAAGATATGGTGGTGTGTGAATAATCAGTTTAATATGCTATATGTTGGTGTAATATTAATATGATTATATACCTTAAACATGACTTGTGACTTGTAAAGTGTATTTAGAATCGAGCCTTAGGATATTAGGGTTGTAGACAATTAGAATTATGAAAAATAAGTATTCATATCTAGATGTGTAAGTGTGATTCTAGTGATTTTTAGTGTGAAATAATATTACATGAAAAATGGTATGAAAATTGTTTACATATTCATATCATTAAAACCCTTCTATTTGATTTGATTAAGGACATAGGTAAACCTTTCTATAGCTTTTAATTTGAAAAATTAGCCATTATTTGGTGGGAAGACATGAGGATAGAGGACACTAGAGTAGTGCACTATAGTTCCCTATGGCACTTTTATCCAATGGATCATTTTACCATTTTGAGGGTTAGGTAGGGCCTAAAATGTGTCTAAGTTTGATAGGATAGGTCTTAGTCCATTCATGGTTCAACTATTAGCTTATAAGGGTGTGTAAGATGGTTTGAAGTGGTCAAAAAGGGATCTATAGTAGGTCTATAACTATGTATAAAAGAGTGATCAAAAGTGTAATGTTTTATCTAAATGTTAAATTTACATGTCTACAAATAATATGACATTATATATATACATACTTCATTCATGATATCATTTTACTTCATAAAATCTCATGGAAAAGGTAAAAAATGTATAGCCATCAAGAATATATGTGTATATTTATATTTTCTATTGTATTTAGTCTTAAAAATTAATTGTATGTAGATGATCTTGATGTATGAGATTGATCATGATATGGACATATGTACTTATGCTTCATGTATTAATGATAATTGAATAATGCCTCACTATATTATTTAGAATGGGCACATGGCCATTCTTAACTTATGTAAAATGAGCTTAATTGATAATATTCTTAATGTCTTGTGAAGAATTGATATGTGATGATTTTATACAACATAAATATATTTAAAATTTATAATAAGTGGCTTCCCATTCTACATGACATCAAGATAACAATATTGGCCTCTTACAAAAACTACAATATTCTTATCTTGTGTATAATTGGAACATGCTTATTCTACACAAGATATTAAGAATATTTTAAATTAAGCCCATTATATAACGCAATATAGTAATATTGAATATTATTAATTAATCCCATTTTATAATGCAAGATATGACCAACATTATTATGTTATGTAGAATGGGCACATGCCCATTCTACAAAGATATTAATAATATTATTATCAATTATGCCCATTTTATAACATGGTTTGAGGGTTTATTCAATGGATTATTGAGCATAGATTACACCACACAATATTGTGATGATACAACAACATCAAATAAATAAAAACATTGTTTAAAATATTGATTTTACTTTTTGAGATCTCATGGAGAAGACCATAATTATAAATCCATGAGAAAAATTTGTGTATGTTGATATTTTTTATTGTATTTAGTATTAACAATGAATTGTATGGATATGATCTTGATATATCAAACCAAGAATGATATAGACATATGTACTTGTGATTCATGTATTAATGACAATTGAATCATATGTCATTATCAATATTATGTGTTATTGGTGCTTAATTAAGGAAATATATGTTAATATAAATGAAAAAATAATTATCCTTGTATACATTAGAACTATCTGAGCCATCAAACTATGAACTCATAATTTAATTTAGGGATTGTTAACAAAAGATAACATCAATATTTTTATCGTGTAGAATGGGAATATAGCCATTATGCACAAGATATTAAGAATATTGTCAAATAATCCCATTATATAGAAAAATATAGCAATATTAAATATTATCAATTAATCCCATTATGAAATACAAGATATGAATATTTAATATCATCAATTATGCCCATTATATAACACAAGATATTAAAATATTCTTATCTTGTGTAGAATGTTCACATGCCCATTCTACACAAGATAATAATAATATTATCAATTATGTGTATTCTATAGCTTAAGTTTGGGGGATTATTCAATGTGTTATTAAACATAAAATTACACTATATAAACTTATGATGATATTACAACATCAAATTTCTATGGAAATCATTTGTGGTATTTATTATACTTTACGACATCTCATAGAGAAGACCATAAATATACAACAAGGCAAAAATATGTATGTTCATCTTTTTTATTGTATTTAGTCTTAACAATTCCTTATATAGAGATGCTATAGATATATTAAATTGAAAATTATACAAACATACTTACTTATGCTTCATGTATTAATGAGAATTGAATCATGTGTCATTATCTTTATTATTATTTATTAGTTTTTTTATTCATTCTTAATTAAGGAATGTATGTTAATATAAATGAAAAGATAATTCTTATTGTATACATCAAAACTATCTGAGACATCAAACTATTAACTCACAAATTTATGTAGGGTTATGTAAACACAAGATAAGATCAATATTATTATCTTGTGTAGAGTGGTAAAATTATCATTATAGATAAGATATTATTAATATTATCAATTAAATCCATTATATAACATAATATAGGATCAATATTATTATCTTATTTAAAATGGATAGTCTCATTTCCCATTATTCTTATAATCTCATCTTATGATCTATTTATAATGGACATGCCCATTATACATAATTAATTAATCTCATTCCAAACAAGATAGAATCAATATTCATATATTGTGTACAATGGGCAGCTTAATCCTATTATACATAAGATAAGAACAATATTATTATTTAATTTTAATGCAAATAAAAGTGTTAAATTTATATGTATATAATGGAAAAAAACTATTAAAATTCCTATTTAATTATCAAATTAATTCAGAGGCTTACATGGTTACATTAATTTTAATTAAAAATAATGTGTAAACTTAAATTGATTCATGTACAACTTAAATTTATTTTCCACATTACTTTTATTGAATAATAATAATTAAATTTTAATATTATTATTATTTTTTAAATTAAAAGGAAAATAATGTTTGTTAAATCTTAAAGTTGATCTCATAATTGAGGTTAATGGTAATTCATTGATATCAATGTTAATGAGATTATTTAGTGGAATTATAAGAGAATAAATAAACACTAAAAAGATAAAATTATTTTTCATATTATTGTAAAGATCACATAATAATTAACATGGGATATCATTTAAAGATTCAAGTTATGTTCCAAATGTTTTAGATGAAAAATATTTGATATTTTACATAAGTAAAATACATATATACCATGGAATATGTCTAAATATACTCTAATTGGTATTTAACAAAGTAAATAAGCATAAACCAATGGTTACCAAAGGTAATGATGAGTGAAGGGATGTAACCTTTAGATTTTAAAAGGTATGTAATGATGTAAATTGTGTGGAAGATAATAATAATAATCATATCATAAAAACGTAAAGATGACAAGAGGTAAAGGGAGATAAAAAGAGTAATAAGAGGAATATATAAAGAGATAAAGAGTATAGAGGTATAGATTAAAGAGATATGCAGAATACAATAAATCTTTTTTAATTATATATATGAATAAAGAGAGATAGATTAGGAAATATATGTGCATCTATGTATGTCATATGTGAATAGATAATGAATCCACATACTAATTAAGGATTAAGCCCAGATAACTAACCTCCATGTAACATTATCTCTAACCACAATCAACTTGAACCTCATAAATATCTATAACCCAATTAAATTTTTTATGTCAATATTTGGTTGTACTACACAGACTTTGGTTATCTAATGTATAGAGGATAGTAATTTAGATTAAGGATATTAGAGTATTTATATAATAAAATAGATGATATTTTTTTCCCATATGCCTTACAAAAAGACAAATACATTAAAAACATGTTCTAGAACTATCTAATGGGATATGTACCTAAGGGATGGTGTGAAAATGGGGGATAATCTATGAAATGATGAGACTTATGGAGAAATTATATATGAATGTCAGAGGGAATAAATATAATTAAATATATGATATGATATTTTAAGGATATTATTATTGAAAAAAGGGGGAAAAATATATTAGAGTAACCAAAAATAGATAAGAAAGATAGAAAAAATGAGATAGATCAAGACAATAGATAATGAAGATGATAGTTTAATATAGATAGGAAAAAATAACAAGATAGATGGATAATGATATAAATTGAGAGGGAGGAGGAGGAGGAGGAGGAGGAGGAGGAAGAAATTATTTAAGTATAAGATAAACAAAAAATATATTACTGATAATAAGGATGAAGTTAAATCAGTAAAAGTAAAGTAATAGGATGAAAATGAAAATACAAATTAGACTTCAAAACACACCTACATTTTTACACCCAAACCAAAAATATAATACATATGGATATTAAACCCTTTGACCAATCACCATCACTCATGCCACTAGTAAGAATAAGTAATAAATCAAGAGGGAGTGTAGAAGTGTGGAATTGTTACATAAAGTATAGTTAGAAAAGAAAAGTAAAAAGATAAAATACCCAATAATGGGATAAAACAAGATTAAAATATAATTTTTGGGTAAAGAAACAAAATATGTGAAGGATCACTTGTTATTGGAGGATACATGGTATTAATGATATATAGATAATTGTTTTTTATTTCATGGGTACATTAAGGGATGACACATTAAAATGGTTTATGAATATAAAACAAAACCATAATGTTACATGGGATAAAAGATAAAAGAAATTTAAAAATTAAGTTCACTATCTTCACATGCCAAAAATAAGTGTTATTAAGTTGAGACACCTTATATATAAGTATAATGAGATGGTGAAGGATTATGATAAGTGGTTTCAAGAAGTAGTGCATAATTTAGAAGAATTGTTAAACTAAAAACAAAGGATATAGTGGTTTATCTTAGGTTTGGTGACATATATATGATCTTACATGGGTGGATTAAAGTTTAAAACAATTGTGGAGATATTAAAAATGTCCACAATATTATAATCACAATCATGGATAAGTAGGAATAATTGTGTGGTGAAAATGGAGTTAGATAACATGAATCAAGAGTTGAATTTGTTAAGTTTGAAGCAATAAATTTTTATGAAAGGAAAAATAAGAAATTATACATCAACACATATTTACACAAGCCCAAAAAAATTGTGTGTGGTACATGGTGATGAATGAAACATGTAAATAGATGACCATATGATGAGATGCCAAGAAGAGTGGTAGAATTGAGAAAAATATCACTAAAACCACATAAGAAAGGTTATGGTGTTATACGTTCAAAATTAAAACCAACATTATCATAATATGTGCTCATTTTTAATACAAATTTCATGCACTAACCTTTATAAGGAGAGGATAATCATATATGAAAGGAAATATTATATAAGAAGAGTAGTAATCAATCAACACATACTGAAAACAAATTGGTGTTGTATCATAAACCCATAGGTACATGGTTATCAATGGTAAATATAATATAAGATAAAAAATCCATCAAAACTAAATGCAAGACCATAATGTCCACAAAATAAAAATTATAATGGGTACAAGGTTGGTACCAGGGAGGAAACCAAGGAGATGCTTTGGAGGATACCATAAAGATAATAGAAGTGAAAACATAGTAGGATACCAAAGAGGAATGGGATAAAAAATGATAAGGCAATAATAAATTTATTTAAATATGGTAAGAAATGATAGATTAAAATAAATTATATAGATTAAAATTATAGACATTATGTATTATTTCATGAAATGGGTACACATAATTCATATGCATTCCCCATATCTAAGCAATATTATAATAATGAGGGCATGAATATAAAAGAGATTTTAGAAAAGATACATTAAAAAGGTAAAAAATAGATAAAAAGACTACTACAATCCTAGGAAGTGATGTATAAATTTAGTTAAATACATATAAAAAACACCCCTAATGCTCAGGATGAAAGTGAAAAAAAATAAAGCCAAAAAATGGAAATGACGATAGTTGAGAGACTAAAAAACATAAAGAAGTGGTGTAGTATTTAGAGGAGTCACCACAAAGTGAGATACTTGGAAATGTATTTGAGGATTCAAATGTGGAATTAGAAAGAGAAAAATGGAAGGGGACACAAAATAAGTAAAAATTTAAACTTGTCAATGAAAAATATTTTCCAAAAAAACCCATAAATGGAAGAAGAAAAATATTTTACTAGATGTGAAAGTAAATGGGCATGAATTTTAAAATGGATTGTTGGATTTAGGAGAAAATATCATCATGATGTTGTAGATTACTTAGGAAATTTTATGGAATCTACCATTACTATGGTAACATATGACATTACTATAGTATATGGAACCTCAAGATATTCAGTTGGTGTACTCATATATGTAGAAGTAGATATCATGGATATTAAGAAAAAGGTGGATATTTAAGTCATGGAAATATATGAAAATAATGAATCATATCCAATTTTAATAAATTTAGAATTATTAATATATTTTAATGGGATATTGGACTAAAAAATTTAAGAAATAATAATGGAAGGAAATGGTAGTTAACTTACCATCACAAACGGGTATGTATTTTAGATGGATGATAATGGAATGGGATGAAGAGAATGGAACTGATCCCAAATTAAACAAATATTTTGAAGTGCACAAGGTTGAGTAAATTAGTGAAGAGAGTGATAATGTAGAAATTTCATCATGGAAAGATAGAGAACTTAAAAAAAGAGTACAAACATTATACCACATAAAGAATATGGTTCCCATATCAACCAAAGATATCATAAATAAAGGGGAGATACCACACACCCAAAATAAGTGGGTATTATGTATTAAAATATGATATTTATTTGTGAATATTATGAAACCCAATAGTATGGTATATGTAGAGGATTATTCATCATTGATGCATATGGTAGTCCTAAATAATTGTGTATTCATGTAAGAGTTTTTAAAGATATCATATTACCATAATATAGATAAAAAAGTAAATAATCTTGAAAAAATAAGTGATGCAATATGTCCTAACATAAATGGAAAACAATTTGATAATTAGTTACTAGGACCATGGAGATATATAAATAATTATGTATACCAACTATAAGATGTCATTTTGGAAAATATTTTATTGGTGGAAAAGTAGAAGATAGAAAAACCATGGAATTATTGGGAATAATTTGAAACAAGGAAATTAATAGAGTTGTTAATACCAGATTTAATGCATACAACACAAATTATGAAAAAATGTGGAAAATATTGAAAAAAATAATAAGAATTTTGAAAAAAAAGAAAACAAAAATTGATTTATTTTCATAAAAATACAAAGAATTTGAAAAAAAAGAGGAAAACAATGAAGATAAAAAATGGAAATCAAATGAAAATAAAAATATATGGATTGACCACCAAGTTTAAAATTGATAATTGTAAGATTCATGAAATAAGTCTTGAGGGAGAGACAATGTTTCAAAATGGCAGTAAATGGTGGTCTGAAGATTATGTGTATATCACAAAATACTTACACATGTCATAGTGATAGTAAAGTTATATAAGATCAATAATCATATGCAGAGATATTTAAGTCCTATAATTCAATGTTATATTTTGGAGCAAAATAACATTAAATTATGTTACCATATAGTATAATTATTTTTTGTGGAAGTAGAAGATTCAAAATGTTGATAAAAGGTATTTGAAGGGCTATGTTTTCACCATGTAAGTACTTGATAACTTGAGATAATATTGGAGAATTTTTTTGACATCAGGAGCATGTATAGAACTAATACACTTAATTCATATATTTCAAAATAATCACAACTACATAAGGTTTATTTTTTATAAGGGGTGATAATATCCTATAAATCCATTTGGGTGAGTCGAGAAAAAATAAATTTGTATTTTATACCAAGTGTCTATGTTTATCAATTTTTATTGTGGTAACCTTAAACAATAAATGTTTTTGTATAAATTAAATAACATGGAAAGTTAGACATGTTTTGGATTTTGTTGATATCAAGAATATTCAAAGTTATCTCGATGATGAGACAAAGTTATAAATATCGGGTAAATTTTGGCATGATTATTTGGTAGAATTATAAGAGCATAAATAAACACTACAAAGGAAAAAATCATACCACATATTACTACAAAGGTTTTTATCACACTACAGAGGAAGTGAAATCATATTGTATATTACTACTAAGGCTTTAATTACACCATAATTAATGTGTGGTATTGTACATATCTTCAAGGCATGTTCTAGACAATTTAGATGAATAATATATAATGGTTTACATAATGAAAATTTATATATACTATGGAATATATGTAAATATCCTCTAATTGGTTGTTAACAAGGTAAATAAGTGTAAACCAATAGTTACCAAAGGTAAAGATGAGTGAAGATATGTAACCTTTGGATTTAAAAGGTATATAATGATGTAAATAGTTTGGAAGATTATAATCATCATCATATCATAAAAACATAACAATAAGAAGAGTTAAATAGAGATAAAGATAGAGTAATAATAGAAATAAAGAGGAATATAGAAAAAGATAAATAATATATAGATAAAGAGTGTGGAGGTAAATATTAAAGAGATATGTGGAATGTAACAAATGTATTATTATTATTATTATTATGTGTGTGTGTGTGTGTGTGTTTTAACCTTTTATGACTTAGTGATATCAATCTATGTTAAATATTTTATCAAACTAAACTAGGGAAATAATATGCAATAAATATAATCACCAATTTTTTACATAATTGACTAGATTTGAATTTTCTAAAAAAAGTAATAAATAGTGCAAGTAAGAACTTAGATAGAAAATAACTGATACAGATGATCTAGGTACTAGAAACTAAGGTGACAATTGGTTTGAGTGTCATAAATAGGATACTAGTATTAAAAACCATCTTAGATAGTAGTACCATAATTGGAAAGTAGCGCCATAATTGAAAAAGTGGTGGTAGTGTCCTAATATTGGTAGTAGTGTCCTCTATGTAGGACTATCCTGAGCTTCTATGTGTACTTATGTCTGGATGTCTGAGGTTTGTTCCTAAATGCATGAGTCTTGAAACACTATATTTTAATTATAATGATTGATGTAGTGAGAAAACCCTAATCTACCATGTAGCTAGGGAATCTAACTAGCATGAGTTAAAAAGTGTGTTTGTTATTAGGGTAGGCTAGACATCCTCAAAACCTCACTATGAAGAGAGTTGCCTACATACAAATAATCTAAGGAGGGATCAAGTTTGATGTATTTCTCCCCACATAAGTTCTTGTACAAGTATGAGTGATGTTAGTATGATAATTTCCATGAGTGCCTTGAATGTGCTTTAGATTATAAATATAGAGAATCTAAGCTTAGGGTTACTATAGATGGTAGTATGCAAAAGTATGAAAAAATAGGGTTTTGATAATCTTAATTATGCACAACTTGTTCCTAGTTTGAATGTGTATTTTGCATTTGATTTCCATCTAGTGGTTATAGGGCTAAAATTCATGTATATATACTATTTTGGTGCTTATGTGGGTGATAAAATATGTCTAGGTAAACTCTAGGAGGTTATAGTTTTAAAATGATATCTATTTGGGGAAAGATAGGGAAAATGACATTAGTGCCATTTTGGGGACACTAGCACCATGTGGTGATAGTTTCCTTATTATGGATCTAGTGTCCATTTTGTAGTTAATTAGGCATGAAGGGATAGGGTCAAGAAATGAGGGTTTATGACTTATTTAGGGATGACTATGGACATCTTTGGTCCACATAAAAGCTATATAGTTGACAATAGGATCTAAGATAGGTCTAGGGATAAACTAAGGATAGGTAGTCTCAATTAACACTCTTAGAACTTAAATACCACTTTTGGGTGATTACATTTCCACCCCTTTATTTTAGAAATATAACCAAGTTAAATGACTAGGATAAAGGAAAAGGAAGCATACATGGACTTACCTAGGAAGTGAAGCTCTTGAAGTTGGGTCTAAGTATCTAAAACATGCTCCAATGTGTGTCCTATAAGTGAAATGTGAATAAATAACTCCTTATTTAAGATATATCAAAAGAAAAATACTAAACTGAGTAAATAATTAAAACTAAGTAAAGAGATAGGAAAGAGGAAAGGAATAAATGCATCTCACTGGGTACTTAAACCATTACATGAACCTGGTGAAAAAACTATGTGTGTACATCTATATAGTGATCAATTAGTTAATATATTAGATTAATATAATTTATTGATCAATACTCATGTGTGGGTGGCTCAATAATTCAATTTGGTTTGAATCCATCATTGCCCACCCCTACATGGTGGATCATGATCTATGAATAACTTGGATTGGACTAATGATGTGTTCAACCCTCTCATGTAGGTAGATTAAGAACTCAATTAGGATATGAATTCATCATTTAACACCCATGTGTATTATACTAATATAAAATTAAACTTCATGAAATAATTATAAATGTTTAACTATGTATCTTGGCTCTATGGCCACTCGATTGCATTAGGCAGTTCTAAGCCACTTGGGAATGCCATGCACTATACATAGAGTAAGGAATGAAACTAGTGTGAAACCTAAAATATGATGTTATATGTATAAACCATAGATAATGACATGGATTGTTTCATTCCATATGATCAACCCATGTGTAATTTAGCATTAAAAAATAATGTGCTACACACATGCCCCCAAATCTGATATCTGAGCATATGGATTCTGGATTAAGTTGTAATAATCTATATCTAGGTATCTAAATTGAATATGGGAATGGTCATGCCACATATTTTTCCCCAAAAGTGAGAAAACTAATATTAATATGAACCAAAATAGTATGAATCTAAGCAAATCTAAGTAAAATTTGATAAGTTTATAACAAATATGTGTAAATCTATATTGTACCTACTATATTTTTTCTATCCAATCTAGTTTTTTTTTTTTTAAAAGATTAATGCCACTAAATAGTAGTGTCGTGTCTTATAAAGTAGCACCATTTTTAGAAATGTGGTTCTCATATCCCAATTTAGGTGCAAGTGTCCTTCTAGTCTAATTTATGTGCAACTTTACTACTTTTTAGGTCATTATTTTCCCACTATGTTTACCTATGTCTAGTTTTATGTAACTAAGCATGTGTGCTGAAAATATATTGTGAGTGTAATATAATAGATTTTTCTCTATGCAAATACCCTATTAATTCCACCTCCTTTTAAGGGAGTTTTTTAACCTATGAAAAAACACTATCCTCAAAATAAAAAACTCAGCAAAATGTGTGTTAGCCAAAGCATAAAGCAAAAATTATCCTCAAAATAAAAAACTTTATAATAATCCAATATAGTGTACATACATAACATAAAAATATAAGATAATTTAAGAATAAGTATGTAATATAATATGTATGTCATGTATATAATCTCAAAAGGGTGTCAAGATAGATATAACAATGTATGTAATAGCAAATTTAAGTAAAATTGGGTAGTTACCTAGCGAGATGTGGCATGATGTACATTAAGGCACCCAAGTAGGAAGGATAGTTGTATGGGGTCTCTCATGGCATCAAAAAATAATGTGTGTAACAAGAAAATACAAGTGTCATGGCCATGATTCATATAATAAAGCATATATACAAAACACATGACGCATGTAAAGTAGGCTAAAGGGCCACAATACAAGGGGCATCGGAACATGTCACTAAATATAAGAAAAAATACAATAATCACATGTTAAAATGTCTAAATACATAAAAAACAAGAAAGTTAGGTTAAATCCACATATAAGAACATGTTCAAATTTCTATGATACACAATTAGGAAGGCAAACACAAGGACATGGGCACATGTCCAAATTATACATAATATGAATAGAAGTGGTGTAGATCCAAAGAGCAATGGTATATTTAAATTCCCTTGAATATAAGAATCATATTGATACAATCAAGTCTAAACTAGGAAAGCTTAAAAATTAAAGTATGCATGAAATATGGAATACAAATCTTTGTAAGAGCTAGGATGTACATATGTTGAATCTAAAGTACTAATAATCAATAAAAAAAAATATGAGTAGTAGTATGATCAATATCAAGATATAAAAATTATAAACATGGAATGTAGAGTATAGAAATATAGAACTTAATAATTGAAACTATGTATAAGATATCCCAAGTGGGAGAATTTATCAAGTGAAGACCTACGTATCAGTGTATATTCCCCTAGTGGGTAGATAATAAAATTTTTGGATCAGTGTAGTGAACTTGAATTCTATAAGAATATGCAAGCACTTGCCAAGAATAAGTGAATCATGTATATATGATAAAACTAACTATACTAAGATAGATAACATATGTATTACCTATAAAATATAATAAATGTAAACATAGAAATACATACAATCTATAATTTTGTGTTTTTTGAGTAATTATTTCAATGTTTTTGTATTTTTGAAATATTGTATTATTTTTGTATTTTATAGATATAAGTTATGTACAAAAAACATGAAAATCAATTATTCACAAGGAATAAGAGAGTAATAATATACAAAAATGGAGTAACAATACTAATTGATGAGTCTCATGGGAGATTCACTATCATTGTGGCCTGCATCAAAAATAAGGATGGTGATCTCTCATGGAGTGTGATTATTATGCTGGAGTTGAATGGTGTTGTAGTATGAATTTAGGTATTTTTAATCATTTAAATCATAAAAATCATAATAAATTAGAATGCTATAGGGAATTGACTCATACTATGGAGTTGGCCTTTTTGAATTGTGCTTTGAAATATTTATTGTGATTTTTCCCTTTGAAACTATATTTTTTATATAAATATGGTACTATGGAGATTCTTTTTCCATAAAGCCTTTTTTGAGAATGCTTGTTGGCTTAGCATGATTTTGAATTTGCAACTTAATTTATTTCTCTTTTTGTAAAATTTCTTATGTATCTTTACTTTTTTCCTTGATAAACTATATTTATTAATAGGATGTTCAATAAATCCCAAACCTTGTTGACCAACATTATCAATTGCTAGAATAGGAGAAGTGATGCCTTGGGCCTACTTGCCCAAACCTTGACTATGATAATCAAACTATTGTAGATATTTTTGACCAAACTCATTCTTATTTAAAATTTGAGCCTCATTTTTAAGAGGTATATTTACATCTCTTACTCTATTTACTTATGATTTTTATACTATTTATTTCTTTTATTATATTTTGTGAACCTTTTGTTGTTCTGAGTTATGCTTTGGTAACCACTTTTGTACTATTTCTAAAGTTGACCCTTTTTGATTTTGTATATGTGATATTGTATGTGATTTAGATGATGTGTCACTATCTGAGTCATTTGTATCCATTATTGGTTGTATTTTCATATTCAATGTTAATTGGTGTGGTTTCCATGCATTCTATGATATGCACAATAATATCTATATCTCCTCATTGGGTGTAGAGGAGGTAGGTTCATAAACTTAGCTTTACTCATTTCCCTTAGTAGCTCACTTAAAATCTTATTTTACCATTGTAATATTTTTGAATCACGTTATAATATATTGCATTATGTTATACTTTATGATTTGGATATAAAAGAGTGTTAGGCACAATGTTTCTAAGTGTAGATGCATATACATGGTTAACACTAGCATATACTAGATATTGTGTACATGTAATTTAATTTCCCAATAATGTGACATATTCACTTAATAATTAATTTTGATTTTATAAATCTGATATTATCTTGATCATACTAATAATTTGATCCCTTAGAGTCTCAAGTGAAAACCCTAATTACTTCTAATTGAACATGTAAGCACACACCTTATATGGAAGAGGTGCAAATACAATGAGTATGTGGATTAGTGATAATGTTATAGGTTGATTCATCTCATGGAGGAGTGATACATGGACCTAGTTAGATGGAAAGTAGCTATCACCCTCATGGTGATGAGGAGAAGGTGACTCTTTCCTGTGCATAAGATATGGAATTTAAACTTGAAACCTAGTTATTAGATTATGTACTACATCCTCCATGTGTGTAAATGTTTGGTTGATAACATGATATGAAATATTACATAAATTTAAATTGATATAAAGCATCATCTATACATGTATTTATGTCTATTCTGAGTTCATTTTGAATTAAAGGGAACAAGAATGAAAATGAAAGTATTAAAATTTGAAAGAAAAGTGATACATTTATTATATCATTATTATCATGACTATATCAAATAAAATTAGAAAATATATGGATTTAAATTTTAACATTAAAAATGTAAACCCTAGGGTTAGGGTTTGAGCAATGTTCAACATAGGTTAGGTTCACCAAATGTTTTAAACTTTTAAGACTTAGTGAATTTAAATCTTATGTTTCTTAAAGAGATGAGAACACTAAATTAGGGAAATAATATATAACAAATATAGCCACTAATCTATTATGAAATTGACTAGCTTTGACTTTTCTAAAAATAGTATTAAATAGTACAAGTAAGAGCTTAGTTATAAAACAACTCATACAAATGATCTAGGTGATGGATGCTAAGATGGAAACTTGTCTAACTGTTAAAATATATCTTAGTTTCAAAACCCCTCTTGGACAATAGAAAAACAATTGGATAGTAATGTTTTTTATAGGCTCTTTTTTTACCCTTATAGAGAGTTCTTCAGGCTCCTTCCAATTGAGATACACAATGGGAACAACCCCATGTTGTGGGTCACCTATAATGGATTTGGACCTCTAGAGAGGGATAGATTCCTCTTGACGATCACCTAAACTAATGTAAATTATTAATAAAAGGATTATAAATGGGATTTAATGGATCCTAATAAGGATAAAAGGTGATGCACCAAAGTTAAAATGGACACTCATACAATATTGAACCCACATTGGATCATCATAATAAAACTACAACTCACACAACCTCAAAATATCATTAGTTGCATAAATAATTCATAGAAGAAGTCCCAAGGAGAACAATAATCTAGACCTACAAGTTAACTTGGAAACACATTCAAAGAGGCAAGTATAAGGACAAAAAATAATGAAAACTCTCCTTCACAAGTTC